>QRDG01000499.1:0-187116 GCA_012064385.1 Puccinellia tenuiflora
TTGTCTCCATTCGCCTCTTGCCACTACCTTGATTCTGGTTGTGATTCTGGTTCTGATTCTGACCATTGCCACCTTGTCCTTTAGCTCCTTCCTCCTGATCCTTTGTTTTGTCTGTGGCAGCGTGCTTATTAGCACCTGCCATGATCTCACCAATCGTAAGGGGAATACCTTGATTCAGGCTCTCCTTCATACGGCCTAGCTTCCAACTCAAGGGATTGTAACTGCAATTTCTCTCCATCGCCATTAAGACTGAAACTGGTGGGAGTCCTTGTGAGGAGTTAATGATCTCTGAGACTCGCTTCATCCAGTGCCTTGCTGACTCGCCCTTCCTCTGGACACATCGCTCCAGGTCCTCAATGGTGCTGAGTTTCTTGCATGTGCCTTGGAAATTCTGAATAAAAGCCGCCTTCAATTGCTCCCAAGAGTTGATTGACCTAGGAGGCAATTGCGCATCCACACCTTGGCTGCTCCCTCCATCATAAGATACATGAACTTGGCGCACAGATTACCTGTAGCGTTGCGAATACTCATCGCCATCTCGTATGTACCCAACCAAGAGGTCGGGTCCATGTTGGGCTCATAGTTTGGAACCTTGCGCGGCTCCTTGAAACTGCTGGGAAAGGACTCGGACCTGATGGCATCAGATAAAACACTCTGGTCCTGTTAATGCTAGGGAAGCACCAGGAGAAGTCACCTCCTCGTGCACCCGGGTTGGCTGAGGCGGGTTGTGTGCACCCACTAACGCTCTGTCCCTCTCTGCCTCCCGAGCTCTTGCTGCTTCTCTCTCTCGTCGTTGCCTTGCTTCATCAACCACTAGCTGAGCTTGCGAAGCGGTTGGGATGTTTGCACGATTCCTCACTAGTTCACGACGCCTTGCACTTGTAGAGTTTGCCGGGTTGGACTCGCCGTGCCGACTCCTCGTTCCTGAGTTAAAGGGTGTTGAGTGTAGCCTACTTGCGTCTGGAAAGGTTGGATACAAAGCTTGCTGAGTTAAAGCTGTCTTCAGCAGCTCGATAGCATCACGAGTCTCCTGACCCGCTGGTCCCTCTGGTACCAAGATGTTCTCCAATCTCAGAGTCGCCGCATGCACGTTGTCCATAGGATTAGAGTAATGTCCTTCTGGAGTATGAAATCTGTTAGGCTGTGCCTCTAAGCCACCAGATGCTCCTCCTCCGACTCCTCCTTCAGGCGGTGGTCCGTTAGCACGGCTGCCTCCCGATCCTTCTGGGGGTGGTGGTGGTGGTGGTGGTGGTGGTGCTCCTCCGACTCCTCCTGCGGCGCCTCCTGCTGCCGCTGAGCCTCCTAGTCCGGCTCCTCTGCCTGGACCATTGGGTGTGGTGAATAGATTGGTTGGATTGATGTGGACTCCATCTCGCAAGCGACTCCTGGCTCGGCGATGCTGAATTGAAGTAAGCTCCTCGCGGCGCCTCCGCACGACCTGAGCTTCATCTTGGACTCGGGCCTGCTCTGCAGCTAGTCTACGGTTTGCCTCTGTGATATCAGCTAGTTGCTTCTCCAACGCAGCACGAGCGTTAGTTAACTCGGCCGCCCTCTCTGCGGCATTACTTGCATTAATCTCCTTTGTCAGTAAAGTTGAATCAAACTGATTTCCAGTGTTCCCAGACATGTAGACTCCAACAACACGAGTGCGTACTGGCGACTCCTCATAATCCTCTTCCTCTATCCCGTACCCGAGCCGATCTTCAAACAAGGGTAGGATGGACTCTGAATCTGCATCATAATCTGAGTCTGACTCTTGCATCACATCTGGTTCCTCAGCTAGGGGTTCCTCAGACTCGGCGATGATGCCAACCTCTGAAGTTCCGACCGACTCCTCACCGTCGGACTCGACGATAACAGTTAGCTCTGGCACCGACTCCGCCGAGTTCTCGCGAAGACCCGACGCGCACACCATCCCGACGAACACGTTGATTCCTCCAAAGACAAGCTGATAGCCCTCGTCGACTTCATTCATCTCCGAGGTCCAGCCTGAGTCATCGATCTCTGTCTCTCCATGCTCATCAGTGTAGACCCGCCCGATGGCGAGTTTCTCCATAGCTCGACGAGCAGCTCCAACGATCTCGACTCCTTTCGTCACCGTAGGCCCCACGGTGGGCGCCAACTGTCGTGGGGTTGTCACGGCAAGTTCTTCCTCAGGGAAGATGAGTTCTGGGGCCATTGATGACTGAAGTACGCTGGAACGGTTAATCTCGCCAAGGAACAAGGATTTACCCAGGTTCGGCCCCTCTGATTCGAGGTAAAGACCTACTTCCTGCTTCTATGTTATTGCTCTTGATGTATCTCGATTACAAGGACCCGGCTCCCACAACTTAGGAGCCGGCGACTTCTCTCTGGTGGCTAGGGTTTCTCTATTGGTTGAAGCTTATCTCTACTGGTTGAACTCCTCGATCTAAGGTCCAGGACCCCGCTTATAAAGGCTGCCGGGTCCCTGGACTTACACTTTACACCGAGTCATACTAGAACACGGAGTCCTACTCTACGTCTTGGTCTTCCAAGTTTAGACTCCGGGTTGTACTTGGACTCCTTCCTGACGGGTCCTTTCTTCATCATGGGCCTTGGTCGGCTTGTCTCCAGCCCAGCCCATGCGTCTTGATACGTGACTCGGCTTTGGCCTTCTTGGTCTTGGCGGGTCTACTTTCCGGGTCCATGGGCCTACCTATAAAGTATCCCCCCATCAAAACCCTTTCTATTGGTCGATGTCGAGTCTAGTTGAAAATTATTTATAACCTAAAAATGAGTTGTGAAAACCTTCTTAGGATTCTTTTTACTCGGGGTTGGGTTCATACCGTCCAGTGTTTGTATCGAGTCCGTTGTTTCCGTTTGTTATCGCCGCGATGACGTGATGTCACACGTGGTTGCCTAATCTGTTTAGTGTTAGTGTATCTTAATTATCTAAATCAAGAAGGACTCTAATGATCTATCCTAACTGTTCGGAGTTGGCTACTAACTATGTCATTGTTCCAAATCTTCAGAATGGCTCCTACCCGCCGTGGGAACCTAGGTGATCCTGATGCACCACCGCCACCCTCAATGGCGGAGGTTTTGATGGCCATCGAGGAGAACCGGCTGCGAAATGAGTGTCTGCTCGAGCAGTTGGTGCAACAAGGGGCCAAGAGGAACAACGACTGCAACACTCTCACCGAGTTCTTGCGGTCCCAACCTCCCACGTTCTCTGAAGCTAAAGAGCCGCTTGATGCGGATGATTGGCTGAGAGCCCTCGAGCGCAAGTTCGTGGCCTTGCACGTTCCGGTGGCGGAACAAGTCAACTTCACCACCTACCTGCTGAATGTAGCTGCCGGCTCCTGGTGGGAGAGCCATGTGTCGATGTTCGATGTTGGCCATGTCTTCAGCTGGGCGGAGTTCCGCACCGCCTTCCGTGCGACGTATATCCCCAAGCCTGTCATGGACCTCAAGAGGAGGGAGTTCCTGGACTTGACCCAGGGACGCATGGACGTCCAAGCCTATGGGCGAGAGTTCAACCACCTCTCCCGTTACGCCCCTCGGGACGTGACCAATGTTGAGGACAAGCAGTACCTCTTCCGCAAGGGGCTCGCACCTCGGCTCCGCTACGAGCTCCTGCCTTTCAAGTTCCAGTCCTATCAGGAGCTCTACAACCAGGCTCTTACTATGGAGCAGGGTAGGAAGGAGCTAGAGTCATCCAAGAGTCCAGCTCCAATGTACAATAAGAGCTCCTCTTCTTCTGAGGGCAAGAAGCGCAGGGTCTTTGTGCCCTTCAGTGTTGTGCCTCATGCACCCTTCGCGCCAAGGCCTTCAGGGTACAGGCCACCTCCGCCTCGCCCAGCTACTTTGACCTTGGGTGTGGCCGGAAGTGGCTTCCGCCCTCAGCTGCCTCCACCACCGCCGAGGCCCACTTGCTTTAGCTGTGGCCAGCCGGGGCACTACTCCAGAGAGTGTCCCCAGAAGGCACCGGCTACCGCACCACCTGCACTAGCTCCCTCTACACAAGCCGCCAAGGCCATGACCGTCAGCCGTGGCCGCCTGAACCACATCTCGGCTGAAGGAGTCGAAGAGGACCCCGGAGTTCTCATGGGTACGCTTCGAATCAATGATTACCCAGCTTCAGTCTTGTTTGATCCTGGAGCATCGCATTCGTTCATATCCATAGCTTTTGCACACAACCATCAAATACCGTTTATGAACATGGACTCCCCGCTAGTGGTCAAAACACCAGGCTCTAGTTGGCAAACTAAATGGATTGCACCGGAAGTCCAGATTACCATAGGCTACTGGTCCTTTCCGTTCCAGCTGATAGCACTAAAGTCAGATGGGCTAGATGTAATTCTGGGTATGGACTGGCTAGTCAGATATCAGGCCAACTTGAACTGTGCTTCCAAGTCTGTCACCGTGATCCACCCAACTGTCGGGCTGGTGAGTTATTGGTCACCTTCGTCCGCAACTCCATCCGCTGCCACTCCTCTCTCACCGGAGATCACCCTATGTTTCCTGGAAGGAACCACACCACCTGAAATGCATGAGGTGGCAGTGGTGTGTGACTTCCCCGATGTCTTCCCGGAGGAATTGCCTGGCATGCCACCTGATCGAAGTGTGGAATTTGTCATTGAGTTGGTTTCGGGAACTGCCCCAATTTCCAAAAGGCCCTACCGCATTCCAGCGGAAGAGCTAACTGAATTGAAGAAGCAACTTGATGAACTGCTGGAAAAAGAATTCATCCGTCCGAGTAGCTCACCTTGGGGCTGCCCGGTCATCTTTGTCAAGAAGAGGGATTCAAATGTTCCTCGTCTGGTTGTTGATTACCGCCCTCTGAATGCGCTGACCATCAAGAACAAGTATCCCATTCCTCGAATAACTGACCTATTCGATCAACTAGCTGGTGCAACTCTATTCTCCAAGATGGATCTGAGGTCAGGCTACCATCAGATCAAAATTCGAAAGGAGGTATTCCGAAGACGGCTTTCACTACTCGATATGGCCTATATGAGTACACCGTCATGTCCTTCGGCCTCACAAATGCTCCTTCCACATTCATGAGGCTGATGAACTCCATCTTCCACAAGTATCTCGACAAGTTCGTCATAATATACATTGATGACATCCTTGTCTATTCCAAAACCGAAGAAGAGCATGCTGAGCATCTTCGACTAGTCTTGAGCAAGCTTCGAAATCACTGCCTCTATGCCAAGTTCTCCAAGTGTGAGTTTTGGCTAAAGGAGCTCATTTTTCTCGGTCACGTGGTGTCAGCTGCTGGAGTAGCGGTGATACCTGACAAGATTCAGGCAATCCTGGATTGGCCAACTCCCAAGTCTGTCAAGGATATTCGCAGCTTCCTCGAGTTGGCGGGTTATTACCGCCGATTCATCGAGGGCTTTTCCAAGATAGCCAAAGCTTTGACCGATAAAGCTGAAGAGATCTTCCAAACTCTCAAGGTTAAGCTCACTACCACCCCGGTGCTTGTCCTCCCTGACACCGACAAAGACTTTGTCGTCTATTGTGATGCATCACTCCAAGGCTTGGGCTGTGTTTTGATGCAAGAAGGCCATGTGGTAGCCTATGCTTCTCGACAACTCAAGCCGCATGAACAAAACTATCCAACTCATGATCTAGAGCTTGCTGCCGTGGTTCATGCTCTGAAGCAATGGAGGCCCTACCTGTTGGGCAACCGTTGTGAAATCTTCTCAGATCATCAAAGTCTGAAGTACCTCTTCACCCAGCCGGATCTGAATCTCAGACAGAGAAGATGGTTGGAATTGATCAAGGACTATGATGTGACCCTCAATTATCAGCCTGGCAAGGCCAATGTCGTGGCCGATGCTCTGAGCCGCAAGGCCTATTGCAACACCTTGATGGTTGAAAAGGCCCAACCTGCCCTCCAGGAGGAATTTGCTCGGTTAAATCTGGAGATTGTTCCCTCCGGATATCTAGCTAACCTCAAGATCAAATCCACTCTTGAGGATGAAATCAAGGCCGCCTAGCAACTTGATGTTGAAATCCTCGAAATCAAAGAGAAAATAGCAAATGGGAAGGCCAACTGTTTTTCTGTTGATGACAATGGTGTTGTCTATTTTGGGAACCGTCTTGTGGTGCCCAAGACGGGAAATACAAAGGGGTTGATACTCCAAGAAGCCCATGAGTCACCCATCTCTATTCATCCGGGTAGTACCAAAATGTACCAGGATCTTCACCGTCAATTCTGGTGTGCATGAAGCGCGAGATCGCCGACTATGTTGCTGAATGCGACGTATGTCGCCGAGTGAAGGCTGAACATCAAAGGCCAGCTGGTACCCTTCGCCCCATAGCCATCCCCGAGTGGAAATGGGATGAAATTGGTATGGATTTCACCACCGTCTTTCCAAGATCACCAAAGGGTAACAACGCCATTTGGGTAGTCATTGACCGTCTATCCAAAGTCGCCCATTTCCTTCCGGTTCGCGAGGATATCAACTCCGTTAAATTGGCAGAGCTGTATATGGCCCGGATTTTTCCTTTACATGGGGTCCCTTTGAGGATCATTTCAGACCGAGGAAGCCTGTTTGTGTCCAAATTTTGGCAAAGTTTCCAAAAGGCTCTCGGAACCCTTCTCAACTTCAGCACAGCCTATCATCCTCAAACCGACGGTCAAACTGAAAGGGTGAACCAAGTTCTTGAGGACATGCTTCGGGCATGTGTCATCTCCTTCGGTAAGCGTTGGGAAAAGTATCTCCCCCTCGCCGAGTTCTCCTACAACAACAGCTACCAAGCCAGTTTGCAAATGGCTCCATTCAAGGTTCTATATGGTAGAAAATGCCGAACTCCTCTAAATTGGTCTGAAACCGGAGAGAGGCCACTCTTCGGTCCGGATGTGATCAATGAAGCCGAGGAGAAAGTCCGTATCATTCGGGATAATCTCAAGGCTGCTCAGTCAAGGCAAAAGAGCTACTATGATAAACACCACCAAGAGGTTCACTATGAAATTGGTGATAAAGCCTATCTTCGAGTCTCTCCCCTCCGAGGCGTTCGTCGCTTCGGGATCAAGGGCAAATTGGCACCTCGCTATGTTGGTCCTTTCACCGTCCTAGCCAAGCGAGGAGATCTATCCTATCAACTCGAGCTACCCTCCAACTTCCCGGATGTGCATGATGTATTCCATGTCTCCCAACTCCGGCGTTGCTTCAAAGATCCAATCCGTGGGGTTGATCATGAGGTGCTGGATATCCTAGAGGACTTAACTTACCGCGAGCATCCTATCCACATCTTGGATGAAGCGGAGAGGAAAACCCGCAACAAGACCATCAAGTTCCTAAAAATTCAATGGTCTAACCATTCCGAACAAGAAGCGACTTGGGAGCGAGAAACTAGTCTTCGACAGGAATATCTCGCCTTCTTCACTCAAGCCTAGAATCTCGGGACGAGATCCCTGTAAGGGGGATAGAATTGTAACAGCCCCAGCTTTGTGCTGAAAAATATGAAGAATTTTTCCACTTTTTGCATTCTTGTTTGCATCATGGCATCCATATGAATTTTTGATACTTCCAACAATCAACATATGGAAGCAATTAAAATGGGAAAGCAAACACTTCCCAAACATCCAAACCAATGCAATTGCTAAACTTGGCAAACAAATCATTCTTGGATTTCCAAATTGTTTAGGAAGTTCCAAGTTTACATTTGATAACCAATTCTCAAAATCTAAATATTGCCAAATAAGAAATGAGATTGAAAATCCAAAATTGGTTCAATTCAAATCCTATTTTGAATCCAAGCTAAACCTTTCCAAAAATTCAAAATAAAATTACAGGGAGCTTCATTTTCATATTAGGAGCCTCCTTTGAATAATTTCATTAATTTTGGAAATATTTAAGTGCTTCAAATAAATGCATTTTGTAGTTTATCAAAAATGACCATATTGCAACAATATGTTTAAATATGAATCTAAACAATTTATTTTGGATCCCAAATTTTGTTGAAGCTTCTACCTGTCAAGGGGAGGCTTTATGAATTTTTGTAGAATTTATAAAAAGGTTTAGGTGCCCCAATTAAATTCACTAAACTGCTGCTGGACCTTTTTGCAAATAAAGTAAATGGAGCCAGGGGTTTTTCAGAAAAACGTCATCTCCTTATTTTCCTGTAGCGACTGAGCGCTCGGACCAGCTCGACCCGCCGACGCCATCCCCGCCGCACCATTACTGGCGCCATGCCGCCACGCTGCCCTGGTGGTCAAAGCCGCGCACGGACGACCACCTGCTCCCCCACGCTCACCTGCTCCTTTCCCGCTCTCTCTTCCTCCTCCTCTTGCTCGCCTTGCCGCCGAGCGCCAGCCGGAGTCCGCCGCTGCCTTGCCGCCGCTAGAGGCCGCCCCGAGCAAATCGGAGCGGGGCAAAAGACGCGCCTCGTCGCCATCTTCGCCCGAGTGCCAGGAATCGGGCCGGAACGCCCTCTACATCACGCACGCCGTCATTCCTTTCCGCCTTGGTCCGCCGCCTCCGAGCACCATTGCTCCGCCGTCCGCTCTTCTCCGCCGTCGCCGAGGACCCCCACGTAACCGGGGTGAGCTTGCGCATCCCCTGGACCTCCTCCCGCTCCCCTTCTCCCTCTCGCCGATGTTCACCGTCGTTGCGGCCACCGCCATCGCTGTGGTCACCACCGTCGCCGTCCCGGTCGGGGAACCGGCCTGGGCCGGCCTTGGGGCCGGTTGGTTCCGACGCTAGCCCAGCATGGCCCCGGTCTGGGCCGGCCACGAGGCCGGCAGCCTCTGGCACCGGCCCGGCCTAGCTTCCGGCCTGGGCTGGCCAGGGGGCCGGCCGCCTCAGACACCGGTCCGGCCTGTGGCCCGGCCTGGGCCGACGTGGAGGCCGGCCCAAACAGTAAAAGCAGTTTTTGTAATTAAAATAAAATAAAAGAATTCATAACTAATTCAATTTTGCTCCGAATTTAACAAATGATATATCAAGTTGATCAGAAAAAAATACCTACCTGTTGGTAGCATTGCCATGCTCTTTTGAGAAAATAATTTTGCCTTTATTTATGAAACCCTAAAATGGCATAAATAATACCTAATTTGAGAAAAATCATAACTTGACAAATAATTAACCAAAAATTGTGAATAAAATATCAAAGTGATCAGCTGGATAAATGCTATCAAACCATGCTAATATCATATCATGATCACCAATGTTCCGTTGATGTTATTCTTTAATTGATTAAAGGAATTAAATTCAAATAATGATTCACTTCACTAATTATTCATCGAAACTCGGAAAATTACAAATAAGGTACCAAAATGACCGGAAGAACAAAACCTACTTGATTATGTCATGTTCATGCATATCTAAGCCACTTCTTTTGTACTGTAATATTTTATAAATAATGTGGTCACTAAGATAAATATGGGGTTGTTTCCAAATAATTGCACTAATTATTTGGAACTCCATTTAATTTGTTGGATAAATTAAATGACGATATCTTTGCATAAACTTGTCATGTCATCATGTGATTGTGCATTGCACCTTGTCTTCGTGTTATTTATTTGTTCCTTGTTATTATTTTTGGTATCGATAGATTTCGGAGTCGAGGGTTCCTCTACCTACCCCGACGAGCCGTACTACACGCCTCGGTAGCAAGGCAAGAGATAACCTAACCTTCTTGGCATCTAGCATCCTACTGTTTTATAAACTTATTTTATCCACCATAATATTGCATTCGATTCTATGTCACTTTTATCCACCATAATATTATAGTGGATACAATAAGTTTATAAAAGCAATTGGATGCTAGATGCCAAGAAGGTTAGGTTCTCTCTTGCCTTGCTGCCGGGGCGTGTAGTACTGCTCGTCGGAATAGGCGAGGGAACCCTCGACTCCGGAATCTATCGATACGCAAAATAATACAAAAGAACGAATAAATCACACGAAGACAAGGTGCTATGCACAATCATGATGACATGTCAAATTTATGCATAGATATCATCATTTAATTTATCTAACAAATTAAATGGAGTTGAAAATAATTAGTGCAATTATTTGGAAACAACCCCATATTTATCTTAGTGACCACATTATTTATAATTTATTACATTACAAAAGAAGTGGCTTAAATCTGCATGATCATGACATGATTAAATTGGTTTTGTTCTTCCGATCATTTTGGTACCTTATTTGTAATTTTCCGAGTTTCGATGAATAAATAGTGAATTAAATAATTATTCGAATTTAGTTACTTTAATCAATTAAAGAATAACATCATATGAAAATTTGATGATCATGATTTGATAATTGCATGGTTTGATAGTATTTGAAGTGTTGATCACATTGATATTTTATTTTCAATTTTTGATTAATTAAGTAACAATTTATGATTTTTCCCAAATTTATTATTATTGTTGCCATTTTAATAATTCTTATTAAACAGAAAAAATTAGTTTCAAAAGATCATTTCAATGATTCTAACATGTAGGGTTTGTTTTTCTGAACAATTTGGTATTTTATTTGATAAATTTGAAGCAATATTCAATTAGTTATTAATTTATTTAATTTATTTTATTTTACTGTTTTTACTGTGGGGGCCGGCCTCCAGATCGGCCCAGGCCGGTTTCCAGGCCGGGCTGGTGCCTGAGGCGACCGGCCCACTGGCCGGCCCAGATCGGGCGCTAGGCCGGGGCTATGCCTGAGACTGCCGGCCTCCCGGCCGGCCCAGACCGGTGCCCAGGCTGGGCATGGGCCTGAGGCTACCGGCCTCCTGGCCGACACGATCGGGACGGCGCGGTGGTCGACAGTGACGACGACGGCAACGGCGGAGCGCCGGCGAGAGGGAGAGGGCAAAGAGGACGGGGAGGTGCGCCTGCTCACCAGGAGTACGACGACGCAGAGGGCGAAGGACGAGGAGGCCAGACGGCGGCATGGTGGAGCTCGGACGGTGGCGGTAGGAGCGGGAGGGGATTGGACGGCGACGGCGATTGCGGCATCCCCGGGCCGATTCCTGGCTCGAGGAGGAAGAGGACGGCGAGGCGGAGCTGATGGACATGGTGGCGGAGCCGGAGGAGGCGCAACGGCGACGGAAGCTTCCGCGACGATGGCGGGCGGCATTCCGGACATTGGTGACGTTCTCCCTCCTCAGTCCACCCCGACAACAGCGAGCTACCAGGAGGATAGAGGATGGAGTGGCGGACTGGTTAGACGAGGAAGAGGAGCTCGGCGCGGCGTGTAGCGGCGGCGATCTGAGGGGGACGGCGGCGGCCGTCGAAGCTAGGGTTAGGGTTTGCGGCACCGAGAGGGGGAGAGAGCAGAGCAGTGAGAGAGGAAGCAGTGAGCAGAGGCGCGTCGGGGGGGGGCTCCTTATCCACCCGGGAGCAGGTGGCGCAGCGGCTTGGCGCGGGAGCATGGCGCCAGTGTCGTTTCCCGGCACAGTGAGGAAGAGGAGGATAGGAGAGGATGACAGGGGGCCCCCTGTCAGATTTTTAAACATTTGGTGTTTTTCTTTTCCAATTAAAAACCAGAAGCACTTTTAGGGATTTAAATAAGGCACTTAAACAATTTTATAAAATTCTGCAAAAATTCATATAGGCTCCCTTTCACCTTTAGAACCTCCACAAAAATTTGTGTTGCCAAATAAAAAGTTTTGGACAACATTTGTTCCTAGGGTTTGATTATAGTAATTTTAATAATTTCCAAAATGTATTTGTTTGGAGTACTTAACCATTTTAAAAAATAGTGAAAATATTCATGGAGGCTCCCAATATAGTAATGAGGTTCCCCATATTTTTATTTTGAATTTTTGGGAGAGTTTAACTTGGTTTCAAAAATATAATTTGAATTGAACCAAATTGAATTCTCATACTTTATTTATTTGCTTGTTAAGAATTTAGCCTTTGGCAATTATTTATAAAATATACCCTTGAGCTTCCTAGACAAATTGGAGACTCGAGAACAATTGGTTTTGCCAATTTGAGTAATGTATTTGGTTTGAAAAATTTGGGAAGGGTTTTGCTTCCTTTGTTTTAAATTTCCAAGTGTTGCTTTATTCAACTTAAGCAATTTAAATATGTATGCCATGATGGAATGTTGCAAAGAAAAAAGTGAAAATTTGGCCCATATTTTAGGGTACCAAACTGGGGCTGTTACAAATCTACCCCCCTTACAGGAATCTCATCCCGAGATTCTAGAGTAGGAAGAGGGATGAGGGGAACACGACAACACTCATCTTTCACGATCTCCTCGATCCCAAGATGATCTTCCTCGGTGCATAACTTGGAGCTAAGAAGCATGGCGTGTTGATGGGGCGGAAAGAACAGGAGGTAACTCAAGGTATTAGACAAGTTTTCTCCAAGGGTTGGAATTATGAACATTGCCCAAGACCATAAGCCATTGGGGAATTAGGAACGACTTGACCAAACAAAGGTCGAGCCGAGGATAGGACAATCGATCATTCGGTTCAAGATCTTTGTCCAAGACTAAGACATCACTTCAAACCACCCAGAGGTGTAGACCGTAGAGACTCGAAGCACCGTGAGGGGAAAGGCATCTTCTGGACTCCACTCCTTTGACATACAAGATGCTTCCAAAAGGTTAAAGGCTCTGGCCCTAACGTGACTGATGAACTCACACAATGTCGGTGTGATTGGGCAAAACGTTGGGCTCACCTAGGAGGAAAGAGATAGCACTGATCCTCCATTAGATAGAGAGATCAAACCTTATATCGAGCTATGGCCACGAGATAGATGGAGTAGGAGGATTGACCGAGGGACGGATAGTAGCTCCGTTGCAAGGTTCTCCTTGAGGTTCTAGATATCACACTCCGGCTTCGGAATAGCCTTCCATCAATCCTCAAGCGAAGGTCGTACTTGACGATAAAGAAAGGCTATAAGCGGAAAACTCCTAGGGTAAGTTACACACGATCCTCAGGGTTAGTGGTTGATGTTAAAGATTTAAGAGATTTCGTCAGCAGGCCTTCCGGTGAGGCGCGTGAGCCGCAACATCGGACTTGTCGGGATTTGAGGTAGGACTAGGTCATACTCTTGATGGACACCAAGCATCATTTCTGCTTGAGGTTCCGAGTTGGTTAGGTGTACAGATACTTCGGCTTAGCAGGTCTGAAGGGGGAGTGTGCGAAATTTAACGGGAAGTAGGGTCACTAGATTCTCAAGACTTGGGCTACAGTCAAGCTCCAGAACACGAGCTAGATTGGGAGTTCCAGGCGGTCACGACTACACAGGGAAATTGAACCAGCATGAACTCCAAACAATGAAGCCCAACTGATTCATGATTGGGAAACACCGGTAAGGTGATGAGATTTGACAACTCTTTTCTTATTCGAGAACCAACCGGCCAGGGGCATACATGACGGATTTAGAGAACTGGAGGCAACAACCTACCATCTCAACAATAATCCGCACAAGCATGACCAACTTGTGATTATTCCCGGGGAGACAAGTGAACTTCAATAGGTCCCCTGGCGACATATGTCAACCATTGCACTTGGACCAGAGAAGAGCACTCCCAACATCCAGAACACGTACTACGTGATGACATGAAGATGTTTCTGACAAATTTCCCATATTACTCGACAACACGGTCAGGGGACAACCCGGCAGTCCTTCTGGGAAGACATCTAGGATATCACGAACCACCGCATATCACTGGTTGCAAGAGGAAACATGCTTTTCAAGGCAAAGGATGTGGTCTTGAGAGTTTCGACATGAATCTAACTCGTTGACCAAAGGTGTGCACCTGAACGAATGGGCTTGGTAACACAGACAACTCAGCCCAATGATATGATTACCAGTCATGCTAAGGTGCCACCGAAGTCCTTGGGTTTCAAAGCAATATCAATTGCTAAGGATAACCGATTACCACAATTACCACATCAATATACACCCTCAACATTCTCGAGCCCGGGTAGCTCGGAGGTAGATGGATAAGGAAGGGTAAGAGCATCACTTCATCGAGTACTTCATGAGACTAAGCACGACCTCTTGATATAAAAGAGTGTGACACTCCAAGGTGGAACGAAACAAAAACTAGACAAGCTCTTACTCCGAGAATCACAAAACTTTGACCAGGCCGAGAAATGGACAGTGTACCGGAGTTTGTTTCTCCTGACATCCCGAAGTGGAATGCCTTGACGAACCACAAGAATAACATGCATCAGAACACCCCAATGCACGATAAAACTTGACTGTCAGCAGACAGATAGAGGGCGGACAACAGATTTAGATTAAGGAACGGGCTATCAACAATTCCACGATATTGCAGAAGCCCTTGTTAGCACTCTTCCGACAACTAGTGCCGAAAGGGTTTCAGGAACGAGTGTTATTTGATGAATCACAGACATTGATGGACCACTTGCTAAGAGCAATCCCGTCGTGATTCAGATGGTTCCATAACAGAGAGTTTAGTTAAAGCTAGTGACAGAGAGGAGCATTGTTGAGCAAACAATTACGGTTGCAACCTCGAGTTTGAAAACTAACTTCAAATTTTGCCAACCTGATGTAGGGTTTAGCAATTAACATCAGGGTTCAACAGAAAAGATCTTGGGTTAAAGATCAGCTTCATGCACCGGGACTCACAATAGCATAATGCTCACAAGGGTGAAACCCCCATGAATCATTACACTGGAGCCCTAGCACAATCCGGGACCTTCGGTTCAAGATCTTGGGCTAAAGCAAAGGAATGTCTGGACGATCCGCAATACTTCCTCTCTTCGGGCTGTAGAAATGGACATACGAGAAGACGTAACCAGTAAACTAAAGGTAGAAGCCAACCCCGTGATCCTAAAAATTAGAATTTTGCAGACGATCAAAAGCACCGATAAATCAAATAGAGGTAAGATACTCGGAGTTAGAGCGAGTTGGGTAAGGAATAAAAAGAATCCTAAGAAGGTTTTCACAACTCATTTTTAGGTTTTAAATAATTTTCAACTAGACTCGACATCGACCAATAGAAAGGGTTTCCTACAGGCAGTCCTGCTCTGATGCCAACTTGTAGAGCCCCGACCCCGGAATTATATAGAGAGGCTATGTAACCCACATGCTATGCTACACAATCGAAGGGCATGGAATTACCGCTCCCACGCAACACATCGATCATGCCATAAACACTGGCATAGCTATCAATGTATAAAACAGAGATCAAGACTTGTGTAACAACTGGCACATCACAGACTCTACGACACAAGATCATATAGCAACTCATATATGAGAAAGATACAAATTACACGCAAAAGGGTCACAGACCCATCAGTGCATCATGCGGAAGCGAAGCGGTTGTCTAGTACAACAAGATCCAAATATATGGCCTAAGAGGCCTACAGATAAACAATCCCAGCCAGCTTGTTCCACGGTCCCAAGCTGCCATCTGGGAACCCCGAACTACTCGTCGATGTCCAGGAAGAAACCACCTGTGTGTTCGGTGTCGTCCTCCTCTGAAACAAGTAATAAAGGCAGCAAAGAGAGACTGAGTACGACGTACTCGCAAGTTTAGTAGGGCGATATAGGCCCAATGTTGACGGAGGCTCTAAAGCTGTATATGTAGCTAATTTGCATAAAGCTAGTTTTCCTTTTTAAAAGACATAAAGACCCATGGCATCGTCTACTCAGAATGTTTTCCAAAAAGGGGTAAGAGAGTAACTTTCATCTTCGGTTCTCGTCGAACCAACTGGTAGCCAAAACATCTCTCATCTCCACCAAGGCACTCCCTCGAATCACCCTCGAGGAAATGAACCTTTACCACACGTTGATTATGCAACCTCTAGCTGCCAAATTAATTAGGTTAATGTTCTCTATGATCTTATCGTCTATTCCCAAGTCGTCCATAACCGCGGACACGGCTTTTCGAAAAGATTTACCCTGCAGGGGTGTACTAATTTACCCATTGGTACCGTCCGGCTCACCTGTTTGGCCCTCTTCCGGGGAAGGCCGGCGAGTGGGCGCGGTTAAACCTTTACCTCGCATGAGACTATCCAAGAGTCATCTGTGGCGACAGGACAAGTTTACCCAGCCTATTTCAGCCCCTGCCCCACCGCCACGTCCTAAACACCACCGTCCTCATCATTCCTTTTTCCACCCACACACTCACACGCAAATGGAAATAGCAAACTAGAGGACCCTTGGATACGCCCGCACAAGTTATTCAGTCAGTAAGGAGCCCATACTCCCACCAATGGAAGCACGCTCGTCTTGGTTCAAGAGGTAAAGAACTCGCACCTAGGGGCAAGAACGAGGCAAAACACCATCCCCGATGGCAACTCATCCAAGCCTTCTTAGCATTTTAATTAAGGTACCACAAGTAACCACCATGCCCGAATCATTCCATCAACATCATCATTATGGAATTTAATCAACGGACATAACTAGCATTCGACTAAGCATGGCTAAGCATAGCTAAGCATATAAATACAACAGTTATATTCTTGTCTCCGGCCAACACATCAAACCTAGGGTTCATAGGTAGGGATACATGTACTGGTTCGGGGGAAGACATGCATACATAGGATAATCTAGCATTGACCAAAATTGTCATTGGAATCGCATGCAATATTATAGTGGATAAAATAAGTTTATAAAAGCAATAGGATGCTAGATGCCAAGAAGGTTAGGTTATCTCTTGCCTTGCTGCCGGGGCGTGTAGTACTGCTCGTCGGAATAGGCGAGGGAACCCTCGACTCCGGAATCTATCGATACCCAAAATAATACAAAAGAACGAATAAATCACACGAAGACAAGGTGCTATGCACAATCATGATGACATGTCAAATTTATGCAAAGATATCATCATTTAATTTATCTAACAAATTAAATGGAGGTCCAAATAATTAGTGCAATTATTTGGAAACAACCCCATATTTATCTTAGTGACCACATTATTTATAATTTATTACATTACAAAAGAAGTGGCTTAAATATGCATGAACATGACATGATTAAGTCGGTTTTGTTCTTCTGATCATTTTGGTAGCTTAATTGTAATTTTCCGAGTTTCGATGAATAAATAGTGAATTAAATAATTATTCGAATTTAATTCCTTTAATCAATTAAAGAATAACATCATATGAAAATTTGATGATCATGATTTGATAATTGCATGGTTTGATAGTATTTGAAGTGTTGATCACATTGATATTTTATTTTCAATTTTTGGTTAATTAAGTAACAAGTTATGATTTTTCCCAAATTTATTATTATTGTTGCCATTTTAATAATTCTTATTAAACAGCAAAAATTTAGTTTCAAAAGATCATTTCAATGATTCTAACATGTAGGGTTAGTTTTTCTGAACAATTTGATATTTTATTTGCTAAATTTGAAGCAATATTCAATTAGTTATTAATTTATTTTATTTTACTGTTTTTATTGTGCGGGCCGGCCTCCAGATCGGCCCAGGCCGGTTTCTAGGCCGGGCTGGTGCCTGAGGCGACCGGCCCACTGGCCGGCCCAGACCGGGCGCTAGGCCGGGGCTATGCCTGAGGCTGACGGCCTCCCGACCGGCCCAGACCGGTGCCCAGGCCGGGCATGGGCCTGAGGCCACCGGCCTCCTGGCCGGCCCAGGCTGGTCCCCAGGCCGGCACGACCGGGACGGCGCGGTGGTCGATGGTGACGACGACGGCGACGGCGGAGCGCCGGCGAGAGGGAGAGGGCAAAGAGGACGGGGAGGTGCGCCTGCTCACCAGGAGTACGACGACGCAGATGGCGAAAGACGAGGAGGCCAGACGGCGGCGCGGTGGAGCTCTGACAGCGTCGGCCGGAGCGGGAGGGGATTGGACGGCGACGGCGATTGCGGCATCCCCGAGCCGATTCCTAGCTCGAGGAGGAAGAGGATGGCAAGGCGGAGCTGATGGACATGGTGGCGGAGCTAGAGGAGGCGCAACGGCGACGGAAGCTTCCGCGACGATGGCGGGCGGCGTTCCGGACATCGGTGACGTTCTCCCTCCTCAGTCCACCCCGGCAACAGCGAGCTACCAGGAGGATAGAGGATGGAGTGGCGGACTGGTTAGACGAGGCGGAGGAGCTCGGCGCGGCGTGTAGCGGCGGCGATCTGAGGGGGACGGCGGCGGCCGTCGAAGCTAGGGTTAGGGTTTGCGGCGCCGAGAGGGGAGAGAGAGCAGAGCAGAGAGAGGAAGCAGTGAGGAGAGGCGCATCGGGGGGGCTCCTTATCCACCCGGGAGCAGGTGGCGCAGCGGCATGGCGCGGGAGCATGGCGCCAGTGCCGTTTCCCGGCACAGTGAGGAAGAGGAGGAGAGGAGAGGATGACAGGGGCCCCCCTGTCAGATTTAAATAAGGCACTTAAACAATTTTATAAATTCTGCAAAAATTCATATAGGACCCCTTTCACCTTTAGAACCTCCACAAAAAATTGTGTTGCCAAATAAAAAGTTTTGGACAACATTTGTTCCTAGGGTTTGATTATAGTAATTTTAATAATTTCCAAAATGTATTTGTTTGGAGTACTTAACCATTTTAAAAAATAGTGAAAATATTCATGGAGGCTCCCAATATAGTAATGAGGTTCCCCATATTTTTATTTTGAATTTTTGGGAGAGTTTAACTTGGTTTCAAAAATATAATTTGAATTGAACCAAATTGAATTCTCATACTTATTTATTTGCTTGTTAAGAATTTAGCCTTTGGCAATTATTTATAAAATATACCCTTGAGCTTCCTGGACAAATTGGAGACTCGAGAACAATTGGTTTTGCCAATTTGAGTAATGTATTTGGTTTGAAAAATTAGGGAATGGTTTTGCTTCCTTTGTTTTAAATTTCCAAGTGTTGCTTTATTCAACTTAAGAAATTTAAATATGTATGCTATGATGCAATGTTGCAAAGCAAAAAGTGAAAATTTGGCCCATATTTTAGGGTACCAAACTGGGGCTATTACAGCTTTTAGCTAGAACTAAGAACCGAGCGTGATGCCATTGGTGGGGGTATGGGCTCCTTACTAACTGAATAACTTGTGCGGCGTATCCAAGGGTCCTCTAGTTTGCTATTTCCATTTGCGCGTGTGTGTGAGCGGAAAAAGAAATGATGAGGATGGTGGTGTTTAGGACGTGGTGATGGGGGCAGGGACTGAAATAGGTTGGGTAAACTTGTCCTGTCGCCACAGATGACTCTTGGATAGTCTCATGCGAGGTAAAGGTTTAACCGCGCCCACTCGCCGGCCTTCCCCGGAAGAGGGCCAGTCAGGTGAGCCGGGCGGTACCGATGGGTAAATTAGTACACCCCTGCAGGGTAAATCTTTTCGAAAAGCTGTGTCCACGGTTATGGACAAACTCTTGGGAAAGGCGGATTAGCTCATAGAGAACCTGAACCTAATTAATTAATTTGGCAGCTAAAGGTTGCACTTCAACGTGTGTTAAAAGGTTCATTTCCTCGAGGGTGATTCGAGGGAGTGCCTTGGTGGAGTTGAGAAATGGTTACAATGGGTTCGATGAGAACCAAAGTTGGAAGTTTACTCTCTTATCCCCTTTCGAAAAACATTCCGAGTAGATGATGCCATTGAGTCACTTATGTCTTTAATAAAGGAAAATTAGCTTTCTGTAAAATTACATACTATCCAGCTTTAGAGCCTCTGTCATCATTGGGCCTATATCGCCCTACTAAACTTGCGAGTACGTCGTACTCAGTCTCACTTTGCTGCTTTTATAATTTGTTTCAGAGGAGGACGACACCGAGCAGGCAGGTGGTTTCTTCCTGGACATCGACGAGTAGTTCGGGGTTTCCAGGTGGCAGCTTGGGACGTCGGAACAAGCTGGCATGGGTTTTGTTTATTGTAGGCCTCTTAGGCCATATTTGGATCTTGTTGTACTAGACAACTACTTCGCTTCCGCTTGATATACTGTTGGGTCTGTGACCCCTTTTGTGTGTAAATTTGTATCTTTCTCATATATGAGTTGCTATATGATTTTTGTGTCATAGAGTCTGAAATGTTCTAGTTGTTCCACAAGTCTTGATCTATGTTTTATACATTGATAGCTATGTCAGTGTTTATGGCACGATCGATGTGTTGCGTGGGAGCGGTAATTCCATGCCCTTCGATTGTGTAGCATAGCATGTGGGTTATATAGCCTCTATGTATAATTCCGGGGTCGGGGCGCTACAGCTCCCCAAGAGGATTCATACCGCCTGTACTTAGACCAAACCATAAGTTCCTTACGTCACCTGCAAAGTCCGAGAACTCTATCTCGATTTTTCTCCACTGCGACCCATCGGCGGGGTGTCTCAACTTCCCGTCTTTCTTACGCTCTTCTTTGTGCCATCGCAACAACCTAGCATGCTCTTTGTTTCTGAACAGACGTTTCAACCGTGGTATTATAGGAGCATACCACATAACCTTAGCAGGAATCCTCTTCCTGGGGGGCTCGTCATCGCCCTCAACATCACCAGGGTCATCTTGTCTGATCTTGTACCATAGTGCAGTGCATACCGGACATGCATCCAAATTCTCGTACTCCTGTAACATCCCAATCTTTTATTTGGATGTTTTGAATTTAGAACATATGCATTTCATCATGGCATACTTTTAAAAATTTGCATTTGTTTGTTTTGCATAGTTTCCAAAAAAAATAAATCTAAAATCCTATTTTGATTTAATCAAAAATTCAACAAGCTAAATATATATGCTTGGGGAATTGTGAAAAAAACACCCTTTTATAGTCAAATATGACAAAGGGAAATTTTACAAATTTTTCAAAATTTGTTTGACTCAATTCGGAGTTCAAAATCAAAAGTTATAAAGAAAACAGAAAAACAAAGAAAAAAACATAAAAGCGAACCGGGCCGAATCTACTTGGCCCAGTTTCTCTCCTCTCTCCTCTCTTTCTCCCGAGTGGGCCGGCCCACTAAGGGCAGCCCAGCCGCACGACCATCGGTCGGTCGGTCGATCCACTGAACGTTCCAGGAAACGTTTGTTCCTGTTTTCAAACCGATTCTTATTCAAACTCACGTATCTTCATCTAGAAGATTCCAAACTCGAATCCGTTGTTTTGACTTGATCGTTACTCCAAGAAGAACCTCTCCACCGAACTATTCGCCTACTAGGACAATGCCCGTGCGTTGCAACGGGAGAGAAAAAAGTACGAATCACGGGTGACATACAAAGTAAGTTTTCATTTAGCCTGAGACCGAATTGAGGGTGAGAGAAAATGACTGTAGTAGTCGATTCTTTGCCGTGGAGTTCGTCCACCTCTTGGAGTTATTGATGGTGACAACAAAGAAAAGGATGTGCGACTGGTGTATGCCCTCCGGACGATGATTTTCTTGGTCGCTCGATTGTTGAGAGAGTGATGACGAAACAGTAAGCAAAAGTTGTTAGTGGCAAACCACGAAAAACTACTATTAGAGATCCCTAGGTGCCTTGTTAGCAAATTCTCAAACACAATTGTGCCTTGTTTGTATGCAACTTGGTTAGACCACGATATGAATTTACTTTTGAGAAGTTGAATCCATATAGAAGTACTGAATTTGACATGAAGGAAACTACATGAAAATATGTGTTATATACTCAGAGTTACAATATAACAATATGCCCCGTGCGTTGCAATGGGTGAGAAAAAATCTATGTTGGACGATGTGCGATTAGCAACATGTGCCGCCATCGTCATCTTACCCCACTTCGCAAATACATCCACCTCCCTTCGAGAAGTAAGAGAAAGACAAATAAATAGTTGGGGGAGGAGTCACAGTGCTCTTTTGATCATCCGCTCCAACGCAGGCGACAACAAAGCCTTCACCGACGAATAATCATCAAATTAGAGACATTACATACAACTCCCAAAATCTTGGTAAAAAATCAAGATATACAAATCTAGATAATATCAATGAAATTGTTATTGAGTTGAACTGGTATCGATTAGTATATGTTTTCGGGAGACAAAGATTTGGCATGCACACTACATGATTTTCTCACTGTATAATTATCCTTCATTGTGCACAAATTAACATTGGTGACATTACAAAAATCGGTGATATCACAAAAAATTGTGCACATGATTTTTTCTCACTGAATCGGTGATATTACAAAAAGTATTAAATGCATAATGATAGTGTAGCCGACCGAGTGGTGATAAGCGTTCCAGTACAAGCAGAACTTGTGATCCTTGTTGGACCTCAAACAATGCAAAGATCTAGATGAACAAAATTACAAAAAGGAAAACATCAGTAAGTAAACTATGAAACTGACGCTGCAAACTGTGGTTGCATAAAAATGTTTCAAACGAAGAGGTGTGATGTGCAACGAAGCGTGACGAAGTGGCGGGCGAACGCAACCTCAGACCAGCAGGCTGGATTTGGTGGCTGCTTGCGAACTATCATATAACAAGCCCATGTTTATGGAAACCTTTATGTTGAGAGCCTGGAGTATCTGGAAAGAAAGGAATAATTTGGTCTTCAATGCTATCACACCACAAGTAGAGGCTTGGAAAGGCAGATTAATTACCGATTTTATTCTTTTGGTTCATAGGACCAAAGAGGAGCTTCATTCTTTCATCTCTAGCTTAGTAGACCAGCTCTGAGTGTTCTCCCTAGCTAACAGGATGGCTTCTAGCCTCCAACCATGTAAATATGTAACCCCAATTTATTTATAAAAAGAGGCAGTAGGGTCTTTTCACCCTACTGTTACAAGGTTCAAAAAAACGCGAAGGCAACGTGCGATGAAACCAAAAAATCTTTTTAGGTAGTAGAGATAGTAACAAAAACCAACATAAAAGAACATTGAGCCTCCTGTTTTATGATTGAAAAACGAATGGTACCTGTGAAGTTGCACACATGTAGTTGTTGAAGTGCTTGTAGCACACTTCGATGTGTGAACAATTAATCATCCTTGTTTCCAAAAAAATCATAAGTACTGCCTCCAAAGAACTTTTCTGACATGAATGTTGATCGCCTAAAGTCCGGGTTCTGCCCCGTGGCGACTCCTGATATTTCAATGTAGATAAAACATAATTTAGTATGTGTCCATTAATAACATTGCCATCAAATGATTTAGCTATAGGTTACTGAATAATCTGGCCACACCAACACCTGCATATGACAGAAAGATAATTTGAGAGTCTGATATGCATTGGGAACTTTACCAAAAAGGAACAAGTCTTATCTAATTTGATCATCATGCAAACGTCTATCCTTGCATATATTAGGGTACCATCAAGTCTGAACTGCTGAAATTTACTTAAGGGAACATGCTCAACTGATAAGCAACTGGAAACATGCCTCTGCCGCATGAGAGGCCCCAGATCTATTCCAACAATCAATAAGGGCTACAAGCGTACTGGGATACGTGATTTAATAAAAAGTGGAGGAAAGAATGACCTAATGCCTCATCATAATTCCAACGAAAACCATTCATAATTCAAAATAGTAATTAAGGGGAATCGAGCGCATGGGCTGCAAACATAATAGGACCATGAAGATCGTACCTTTTTCCCCCCCCAATGGACGGGGATCGGGAGGAGTTTCATGCTCTGGCAAGAGGGCGATCCTTCCGAAATAACCTCTGGGTGGAAATTGCACGGGGTTCGGCACGACTCATGATGTATCGTAGGACTGTGCTATGGCTGGGACCCCAACGACGAGAAACAGTGGAGGAGCATGGAGCCATGGACCACGGGGAGAGAAGCCGGTGAGGCAGGCACAGAGGAGGTCCGTGTCGGCGGTGGCCATGGAGCACTGGCGCGATGCGCTTCTTGTCGAGCAGGAGGTAGGGAAGGTGGGCCGATGCTGGCCTCGATCTGATGTCGAGGATGAAGGAGCAGTAGGTGGCCTGGAGCTGGGCCTCCTTGGCGGCGCCCACATCATTCCGCCTCGACAAAGACCGGCGCTCGATTTCCTCCTTGCTCAATGCTCAGCTACCACGACCACCCCCGTCGGCCGCCGCCGCCATAGTCCGCCCGCTCTAGCTACTTGACAATCCGGACCCGGAGACGAAGGGGGTGGAGGAGGCAGGACACCGGGGATGGACTCTGGGAGAAAGAGTGCACGAGGAGAGAGACAAGGGACGCGACAGATATTGGGGAGGGATGGAGCCGCGGAGGCGTGGTCTGCTCTGCGATTATTAAGAGCGAAATCTGCGGAAAGAAACCATGCGGGGGCAGTGGGGGATGAGACGATGATAGACGAAAACCGAAAACCGACGTGGGAGTTGGACGAAGGAGGGCAGAACGCCAAAGAGGCAGATTGAGGAACACTATTCTCTTTTTAAGTAGTAGAGATTTATACCGCAGCCCCGGCCTCCTACACGTCCTAAACACGTCCTAAAGTCCAAACTTCGATTTCACGTTAGTTTTCAATCTTCTACTTCTCACGGTTCGAGCGTTGCTCGGATGTCGTTCCATCCTTCGCAAGAGTTGTACATCTCGTCGAATTCTTTCCATCCCGACAAACCTCACCACTTTTTATCCACCGTAGCCGGAGAATTCCGCATCGCAAGATTTCAGATCTGACGGAGTAAAACGTCGATTACTCTTCAACCATCTAACCAAATCCGGTGAAATTTTTACAGATGGTAGATCTCCTCTTTCTCTACAACTTTTACGAAGAAAGTTTTTCGTTTTGACGCACGGTTTGATTTATAAAAAAATCAGATCTACGAACGAATCAGTAATCGCCACGTGTCATCCTCGTCAACATCTGCGTGGCATCCACGTCATCGCCGTGTCAGCATCCAGTCAGCGGCGGAGTCAGCACTGCATCACGCTGATGTCATCAAGGTCAACTCTCGGTCAAAGATTTTTCTGAAATTACAGAAAATCATTAAAATTTGTAAAATTCATATCTTTTCAACCGTAACTCGAAAAATTAAGTTCAATATACCAAAATTCTTAGAAAAATAAGATCTATTCATATCAGAATTAATATCTAGCTTTTATCAAAGGTTTTATATTATGTATTTTCAGATCTTAAAAATTGGTATTTTAATTTTATTTTAATCTCTATAATTTATTTTTTGGATAAATATTTCTGTTTTGGTTAAGTTAAATAAATCTTAATTCGAATATTTTTTTTTATCAAATTTATTTGAGCATGCTCTTTTGGAAACTAAATTAGTCATGATTAGTCTCTATTTAAGCCACAACATTAATTCTAATCTTTTAAGTTGCATTAAAAATATATTTTTACATGCATCATATTAGATCTACACAACCAGAGAGCTAAATAAAGTTGTTTGTGTGATTATTAATATGCATGCATGCATCTGTTGCATATTTGTTTGTCTTGTTGTTTATGTTGTGTATCGTTTGCTACGTTTAGATTGCGAGAAGTTTGAACGTCGCTGCTCTTGTGACGAGTACGCTGAGTGCGCGAACTACTACAATAAATACAGGCAAGTGGTGCTCATAAACGTCCTATTATTTTCCTACGTATTTAGCATTATTTTTTGTAGTGATGCATGTGTAGGAGTTGGTTGTAAGCTATGCTAGTAGGCGATCCACTAACACCCAAGTGGAGAGCCATATGTTATCCTTTTAGAAAAGCTACCTTGAAAACCATCGTTGATAATTGCTTAGCTGCTTAGATGTGGATTGTGGGAATCACATGTGAAGGAAGATGTTGTTGTAAGTAGTTGTTTCTTTTTAAATCTAATAAAACAACTTTAATTAAATTGATGTCTGGGTGGCAATTGGTTGGTATTGGTGGGAATAGTTGAGTGGCTGCTCAGGTCCATAGTATCTGAGTCGGTGCACTTGTGAACGGCCACCCAGGTTCCGAGAATAATTGTGGTTTCTGTTTAGTAGCTTACGAGTACAACCACATGTCGAAATAGATATGGGCATCGTCTTGACTAATTAAGTAGAAGGCACTCGGGTCCCCGTAGCCAGAGATGTAGCGTAGTAGGTTTGGAACGGTGCGGAGGATGGCTCGAGGGTCTACTACCCAACGGTCTCGGTTTAGCTTTCTCCCAACCTATACACAAATTGAGTGTTTAGGTAAACGGGGTTAGATAGACCATGTGGGTAAAGTGTACAACACTCTCGAGAGTTTAAATCTAAGTACTTAGCCGTGTCCCCGGTTACGGACATCTTGAGCAACTAGACTAGATCCTACAAGAGTTCTCACTTATTCCAATTTCTGAAATTAAAATTTTGATGGGATAACCAAAGGGTAGGGGCACCTGTTGTCAAGCAGGGGATGTCCAAATGTGGTTGATGAAAATAACTTTTTCTGAAAAATTGTTAGGACAAAACTTGCTTTTCGCAAAACTTGCCATAAACTCCACCTAGCCAAATAAGCATGTAGATGCTAGGTTGCCATTTTATATCCACCTCATCGCATCACTTGCCAGTACAAATCCAAATGTACTGACCGTATTCGCGAACGGCTGCAATTTCACTGTTGCAGGTTTGAGAGTCGTTAGGTCATGATTCTTCACTCGACATGCTTCGCCTGTGGCACATCAAGATTGAGGCTTCATCTTTCGTTTATTTCCGCTGTGTGCTAAGTATTTGAGCTAGCCTTGAGCTATGCAAGTTGTAAGAATTCTGTATTCTGGATCATATTCGATATTAATAAAGACGCATTTGTTACTGTTATTCATTTGTAATGAGTGTGTTAGCGAGTCGATCCGGGACTAGCACTATACTCATAGACGAGATCCATATTATTGGGTCGAGTCGCTACAACTCCTCACCACGGTAAAGGATGCAGTCATTGATACATGCATGTATCTTCTGCACATCTAATCCTAGAGGGCAGATAGCCTTCTTTGCTTCGTACGTAGTCTCGGGCAATTCGTTATCCTTTGGAAGCTTCGGCTTCATTATTTTCAGTAACTTCTCAAATCCCTTGTCAGATAAACCAGTCTCTGCCTTCCATTTCAGCAATTCCAGTGTGGTACCGAGCTTTGTGCTACCATCTTCGCAATTTGGGTACAACAACTTTTTGTGATCCTCTAGCATGGCCTCCAACTTCAGCTTCTCCTTTTCTGTATCGCATTCTCGTTTTGCATCAGAAATGACCCGACCAGTACCATCATCGGGCTCATCTGACGCCCGTTGTTCTT
This sequence comes from Puccinellia tenuiflora, assembly GCA_012064385.1. Lineage (NCBI taxonomy): Eukaryota > Viridiplantae > Streptophyta > Magnoliopsida > Poales > Poaceae > Puccinellia > Puccinellia tenuiflora. Next base: position 26,957 of record QRDG01000499.1, read on the forward strand.
CACCCCCTTCTTCTTCATTGTCTTCCATCGCAGTATCACCGTATTCTTCAGGGAACATAGGATAGTCTCATCATCCTTTTCTTCTTCATTGTCTTCCATCATAACCTCTCTTTCTCCGTGCTTGGTCCAATAATTATAGCTGGGCATGAAACCTCTCCGAAGCAAGTGGCCTTGAAGGGTTCTCGAGGAAGAGTGCTCCTTAACGTTCCGACAGTCTACACATGGACAAGGCATAAAACCATCACTTTGTTTGCCTCAGCCACATGGATAAATTTATGCAGGCCTGCAATAAACCAGAACTGCGTCGGTCGCCGTACATCCATCGCTGCGTTCATCCATCTGCATATCATATAATTAAGTTTATCAAATACCATTAGAATAACATCTTGAATACTGAAATGACCACCGTATATCGACACATGCAAAATTTGTATCAATTACAGAGGACAAAGGTTGCTAATTAACCTCGATCGATCAGAGAAAAGAGAGAGGACAAAGCCTAAGGGTGGCTCGGGCACCTCATATCATTTTGTGTGAACTTAAATGTGGCTCGGGCATTTCATCGAACACCTCTAGTGCATAGCAAATTAGGAAAACAAACTAGCACCCACCTCTCACACCTCCTAGCAGAAAAAATAATAAAGGAGTAGAAGCTGGCTGGCTTTATAGGCCGGGTACTATTAGTCCCGGTTCGTGCTGTCAACCGGGACTAATGCTCTGAGGGAGCTTTAGTCCTGGTTGACAGCACGAACCGGGACTAATGCCCCTGGCCCAACCGGGACCAATGCCTCACGGGACCCTAGCATTGGTCCCAGTTTGTCACTGAACCGCCCCCCCCCCCCCCCCCCCCCCCCCCCCAATACCATTTTTCCACTAGTGACGCCAAATGGGCCGGCGCCAACCAATTTTGCCACCAGATTGGCCAAAGGGTTCGGCGCCAGCACAAATGGCGTTGAGGCCAGAGGCCAAATTAGCTTTTTAGGGCGTGTGCTACAGATGCTCGAATACCTTTTTTTTTTTGCATGGAGATGCTCGAATACCTGCATGGTGGTGGTACTGCGTCCATAGACGTGAGGGTATAATACAGCGTTCTCCTGTGCCCTTCCGTCCAGCTGGTTTTCTTTCTCTGACTTGGATCCATACGTCCTCGCTTCTACTGGTGTAAGCGTACACGCCTTCTCTAAAGACGCCACTCCTGTTTAGACAAACGAATGTAGAAATATATACTACTTCTCTCCAGTAGGTGAGTTTTTGCCAGTAGTATTTGATCGGCCGGAACACAGAAGATGATTCTTGCCGCGTTGAACCAAACGGAACAAGTTCACCACCGTAAGTGCGGCGGCTTCCAGCAGCAGTATTTGACCATGCACCCGACCATGGTTTACATAGAGCAACCCAGCACCGTGTAGGGCGCTATATAATCCTCCACCGAGAAAGCACCATTTCAATCGGTACGAACAAGAGGGAGATCAGCACAGCACACTGTACCTGTACGTACATCGGCCGATGGCCGCCGCAGTGATTCGTAGAGTCAACGCCCTACGCGTCGAGACCGCCGACGGTTACGCTGTGGCCGACGTGGAGAGCGGGCGCGGCGCCAGCGGAACGGCGGACTCGCCGCCTGCCAAGCGAGTCGTCGTCGACGGCGCCAAGGACGACGTGTGGGTTCCCGCCGACGAGGGAGAAATGTCGGGAAACGTCACCGGCGACGGCACCCGGCCATTGCTGTTCCGGACCATGAAGGTCAAGGCCAGCATTTTGCACCCTTACAGGTCGATCTGCACGTCATTCTAGCTAGCCGTTTTAAATTTCAGTTTAGAAAAAATTCCGGCCACTGCCGAAATTACTGAAATTTAGTGAGTTTCAGTGATTTTGGTTTTCGTTCCGGACAAATGATCGAAATTTCCTCTTGAAATTCATTAAAATATTTGAATAAATAAATTAAATATTTTTGAATTTATGTGTAGTACCGAAAGTGCTGAAATATTTTGATTGAAATGTACTGAAAATTAGTGAATTTTGATGAAAAATCACTGAAAGTGATTACCCTGCACCTTCTATAATTCTTAACAGGACGCCGTTTACTTTGTAACAGATTACTGATTCTCGTGCGACTGATCTCCGTCGTCGCCTTCTTCGCGTGGCGCATAAAGCACAGAAACCACGACGGCGTGTGGCTATGGGCCACCTCCATGGTCGCGGACACCTGGTTCGCCTTCTCATGGGTCCTCAACCAGCTTCCCAAGTTCAAACCCATCAAACGCATTCCGGACCTGGCCGCCCTCACTGGCCAATACGAGGCCAACCTCCCGGGCATAGATGTCTTCGTCACCACCGTCGACCCGGTCGACGAGCCCATCCTGTACACCTTAAACACCATCCTCTCCATCCTCGCCACTGACTACCCCGTCGACAGGTACGCATGGGCGGAGCTAGAGGGTAACCAAGGTGATCCGTGGCCCACCCTGGATCCTGGAGAATTACTACAGACCATATCGTATATTCAGCTGAAAATACACACATCCTACAAAGAAGTTTTTTTAGGACTAAAGTTTTATTTGCTGTCAATTTTTTTTGAGCATGGCACACCCTCCGAAAAATTTCTGGCTCCGCCACTGCAGGTACGCCTGCTACCTCTCCGACGATGGGGGCACGTTGGTGCATTACGAGGCCATGGTCGAGGTTGCCAAGTTCGCCATGTTGTGGGTCCCGTTTTGTCGGAAACATTGCGTCGAGCCAAGGTCCCCGGAGAACTACTTCGGCATGAAAACACGGTCGTACGTCGGCGGTATGGCTGGGGAGTTCATGAGGGATCATAGGCGTGTGCGCAGAGAATATGAAGAGTTCAAGATGAGGATAGACTCTCTTTCAACCACCATCCGCCAACGATCTGATGCGCATAACAAAGGCGACGGTGAACGTGCGACGTGGATGGCTGATGGCACACAATGGCCCGGCACATGGTTCGAGCAAGCTGAGAACCATCGAAAAGGGCAGCATGCTGGAGTTGTTCAGGTATATAACTGGACCTTCCAATATCGAATAATCCTCCCAATTTCCAGTGTGTTGTTTGATCTTAGTCTCACAGTCTCACGTTTGAAATTTCGGTAATAGAAAAAACGTTGGGCATGTGTAAAAAATCAAAATTATCCGGATCATGTTTCACAGAATTTTTGTCAAATTCAAATATGGATCAAGTTTCGATTGATCCAGCCCAAACACGGGAGGTTATAGATATTTCGGAGCCCACTATCAAAATTCCAGAAACTTTATCAAAATTTAGAGACCTGCTCAGTCTGAATGCTCAGTCTGAATGCTCAGTCGATAGTATTACCTAGTTGTTCGAAAAGTAGATGTAGAGATGTTCACAATTTCTAAAACTATAGAAATTTCATTATAATTATTTTGAACACATTTTGTCAAAATTTTGATGATTTTTAACCAAAACTTAGTTTTGTTTCAATCTTCAGTATTTTTTTTAGATTGATGAAACATCGTTGCCATATACTCGTCAGATTATTCATTACTTCATTGCCGGATTAAAAGAATAAATAGTTTGTTGGTATTTGTCAGATTGTTGTCACGTACTTGTCATATAATTTGTTTGTGAGCAATTTTCAGATTGTTATCATATACTTGCCAGATTATGCGCTACTTAGTTTTAGGATAAAAAGTATTTTTTTGTCAGTTTCCTATACATCATTCCACATCGATGTAATGTTACATTACAAATCATTATTTTTTCGTGAATGATATCATCTCTTAGTTGTTGGGAACATTTCAAGTCCCGCTTTTTAACACTACAAATCATTACAATGTCTAAAAATATGTGAAAAGTTATCTATAACTATCTAAAAATTATAATGGTAATGTTTGCTTCTAATCTAGCAACCATGGTAATGTAACCGGACAACTAACACGGTGAAATTAAAACATAACAAAATGAGATCTAATTTTAAAACGCTTAAGCTAGTGTAAGCATATAGTTAATAAGATTAATGGTTTAGGAGATAAATATTTTTGAATTTTTGAGTTCGATAAGTAACACGATAATATCAGTTGAGGTGTGAGATTGTTGCATGGATGCATGTGCTATCTCCTACAAGGGAAAACACACACAAAATTGCTGCAACATGAGATAGAGGCCGGTGTGGTGCATCCATTTAGATTTTTCCATGGGACTTCGATAAAGGAATCAACGTATGAAATCGTCTCGACTGACAAATATACTCTCCCAATTTTATCTACTGCCATTTTAGAAAAAGAAACTCGTTGTAAAACTAGCATGTTCTTTTGGCAGGTCATACTAAATCATCCAGGTTGTAAACCACAACCTGGGTTGCCGGCGAGTTCCGACAATCCATTTGACTTCACCAACGTTGACACGAGGCTCCCCATGCTTGTGTACATTTCCCGGGAGAAGCGTCCCGGCTATAACCACCAAAAGAAGGCTGGAGCCATGAACGCGATGCTCCGTGTCTCTGCTTTGCTCTCCAACGCGCCCTTCATCGTCAATTTTGACTGCGACCACTACATCAACAATTCTCAGGCTCTCCGCGCCCCTATGTGCTTCATGCTCGACCCTCGTGATAGCCAGAACACGGCCTTCGTCCAGTTCCCGCAACGCTTCGATGACGTCGATCCTACGGATCGCTACGCCAACCACAACCGTGTCTTCTTCGACGGCACGATGCTCTGCCTGAACGGCCTCCAAGGGCCCTCCTACCTCGGCACCGGCACCATGTTTCGTCGTATCGCACTGTACGGAATGGAGCCACCACGTTATCGAAGGGAGAACATCAAGCTCGTAGGCAGGGCCAGTAAGTTTGGCAGCTCGACACTGTTAGTAAACTCGATGCCGGATGCCGCGATCCAAGATCGGTCTATCACGCCGGTGCTGGTAGACGAGGGGCTCAGCAACGACCTGGCTACCCTCATGACGTGCGCCTACGACGAAGGGAGTTCATGGGGGAGAGACGTCGGCTGGGTGTATGACATCGCGACGGAGGACGTGGCGACCGGTTTCCGCATGCACCGCCAAGGGTGGCGCTCCGTATACTGTTCCTTGGAACCCGCCGCGTTCCGCGGCACCGCGCCGATCAACCTCACGGAGCGCCTCTACCAGTTGCTCCGGTGGTCAGGAGGATCCCTGGAGATGTTCTTCTCACACAGCAACGCACTCCTCGCCGGCCGCCGGCTCCACCCTCTGCAGCGCGTCGCATACCTCAACATGTCGACGTACCCAATCGTCACGGTGTTCATCCTGGCATACAACCTCTTCCCGGTCTTGTGGCTCTTCTCCGAGCAGCTCTACATCCAGAGGCCGTTCGGAACTTACATCATGTACCTTGTCGCCATCATAGCGATGGTGCACGTGATCGGAATGTTCGAGGTGAAATGGGCGGGGATCACGCTGCTCGACTGGTTCCGCAACGAGCAGTTCTACATGGTCGGCGCCACGGGCGTGTACCCGACGGCGGTGCTGTACGTGGCGCTGAAGCTCGTGACCGGTAAGGGGATATACTTCAGGCTCACGTCCAAGCAGACGGAGGCTTGCTCCAAAGACAAGTTCGCCGACCTGTACACCGTGCGGTGGGTGCCCCTTCTGATCCCGACCATGGTGGTGCTCGTCGTGAACGTCGCGGCCGTCGGAGCGGCCATGGGCAAGGCCGCGACATGGGGATTTTTCACGGAGCAGGCGCAGCACGTGATGCTCGGGATGGTATTCAACGTGTGCATCATCTTGCTCCTCTACCCGTTCGCTCTCGGGATCATGGGCCAGTGGGGGAAGAAACCCGCCATCTTGTTCGTCATTTTGGTCATGGCCATTGGCTCCGTCGGGATCGTGTATTTCACACTCCACGCTCTGTGCCCTGGGCACTATGGCCAGGAGTTGCATCGCTGACCGAGCTATCTCGGTAGAGACACGCACAGCAATCCTACTAGTACAATAACAGTGTGATAATACGTGAGTGTGCGTGCAGTGTGCTCGTGTCTATAGAACATGAGAATTAATTGGTCATTAGTTGTGTGCTACTACTATGTACTCTACTCAAGTATAAGAATTCATTTTTTGTGAGAATTTTTTTTAGATAACATGCATTTTACTGCCCTGCTTTGACTCAACAAAGCACAAGGTTCACCACAAGTTTAGTAAAATGTTGCGGCATACAGCTTAGCCAAAGTAAAGAGCAACATGTTGCGGCATACAGCTTAGCCAAACGAACTAACACGGGAGACTAGGATGAGTTGGGCATGAGCTGGGAGTGGATCCTTCTCAGCTCGCTAGATATCCGCCTTGCGCCCTCCACGTCCTGCTGTTTTAGCGCGGGGCTCCATATCTGCAAGTAGATCAAGGTTTTATAGATAATGTCAGCCGGTTGCTTGATAAACTTAGCTTCGATTGCGCACTTGTTGTGCACTTGCCATAGAGCCCAAGATTGGGCAGCGAAAAGAACACAAAGTAAACGACGGTCGGACCCAGAAAAGTTTGAGAGGATAGAAAAGAATTGCGCGAAGTTTGTGGGGCACCATGTCCTCCCTAGGGCACGACGTAGCACACTCAAGGTAAAACGGGCGAGGGAGCAGGTAAAGAAAATGTGGGCAGCATCCTCATCTGCACCACACAAAGCACATTTCCCGTTCAAAGGGCCGTGTCTAGTTGCAAGTTGCTTCCGGATGGCCTATCTAGGATAAGTTGCCAAGTGAAGACTTTGATTTTTTCCGGGAGCTTTGCTTTCCAAAGGTCGTTGAAGTGAGCAGCCGTAGCTCCTTGTGCTAGCTTCTTGTACAATGAGTTGACCGTGTACTTGCCCGAGGGATCTAACGACCAGGACACCTTCACTAGTATAGAAAATGGGCCTTCCATCCCAAGCTTTAGTCCCGGCCGTGTTAGGGCCCGGGACTAATGTGAGCATTAGTCCCGGTTTCAACGGCTAGGACGGCCACACGGACGGCCTGCTTTAGTCCGGGGTCGAACGGAACCTTTAGTCCCGGTTGGAGATACCAACCGGGACTAAAGGGGTTGCGGCAGGTGGCGGCTAGTCCGAGCCCTTTTAGTCCCGGTTGGAGATACCAACCGGGACTAACTTCTGTCCTACATATACTCATCGTCCCCGAGCTCACACCCGAGCTGCTCTTTCTTCTCTGTTTCTTCCCCGAGCTCGAGTTCATCCCCATTTCTTTCCATGATTTTGTCAAGATTGGGGCGCCCCTGTTGGAAATATGCCCAAGAGGCAATAATAAAGTTGTTTATTATCATATTTCATGTTTATGATAAATATTTATTATCTATGCTATAATTGTATTAACCGGAAACATAATACATGTGTGGAATATAAACATCAAAGTGTCCCTAGTAAGACTCTACCGGACTAGTTCGTTAGTCGAGAGATGGTTAAGGTTTCCTAACCATGGATACTCACTTGATAATGGAGTCATATCATTAGGAGAATGATATGATGGACAAGACCCAATAATAAAGAGTTGTAATTGATCGTGTCACCCAGTTTCATTGCCAATGCTTTTAGTATATGCCAAGTATAGTTTCATTAGACCATGAGATTGTGTCACTCCCGTTTACCGGAGGAATACTGTGTTGACATCAAACGTCGCTTCGTAACTGGGTGATTATAAAGGTGGCTTTCAGGTATCTCCGATGGTATTTGTTGAGTGACATGAATCAAGAGTGGGATTTGTCCCTCCATGTGACGGAGTAGATATATCTGGGTCCTCTCGGTAATATAGCATCTGAAAGTTTGCAAACATGTGATTAAGCGGTAATCATGAAGATCCTATATTATGGATGAGTAAAGAGGACTTGCCGGGTAACGAGATTAAAATAGATATGGTCTGTTGACTGCTGTTGGGAGACCCCAAGAGGAAGGTATTAAGCAGCGTAGCGGAAATTTTCCCTCGATTACAAAACCAAGGTTGTCGAACCAGTAGGACTTGGAGAAGGCTTAGCAAGGTGTCAATAGCACCGTTTCTCGATTATTGACGTGGACCTGCACACAATCACCAACAAACTACTTTGCCCCAACAAAACAGAGAGGTTGTCAATCTCCGGCTTGCCAAACACAAAGAATTAAATGTGTGGATGTAAAATATGATGAGGATGAAATATGACCAGCGAGCAAATGATGATGAATAGCTATAAAGACGGCTGTAAGCAATCTAGAAAAATAGGACCGGGGTCCACAGTTCAGTAGAGGTGTCTCTCCAAAAGATATACATGACGGGTTTACATCATGGCAATTGACAGAATTTTAGGCACATAACAAGGCTATCATAAAACAATATAGTTCACCGTTTCATCTAATATGGGCATTACGTCAAAAGACATAGACCGTCATCCAACTGCATCTATGACTAATAATCCACTCTGGGATCGCTATCCAGCATGTCACCCAAAAGTATTAAGTTGCAAGCAAGAGATCATTGCAATAAGAAAAGTGCATAATGTAAGCAATGTAGATAACACGAAGAAATCACACCGCTGTTTTCTCAATAGTGGCAATAGCACATCTCTAGCCTTAACCGTTCCTGTCACCGAACTCAGACAAAGAGAGGCATGAACCCACTATCTAGCATAAATACTCCCTCATACAACACTAACAATTACTTGGCCAAAGCAACCACTAGCATCGGAGAGCATGCAAGATCATAGATGAAACACATAACTGAACAAAAGTAATGACTTCCACAATTCATCGGATCCATGCAAACACAATCATGTAGCAGTTACAAATAGATGATCTTGATCATGATAGGCAACTCACAAGATCTAAACAATGGAGTACAAGGAGGAGAGACAACCATCTAGCTACTGCTATGGACTCGTAGTCCCGTGGTGGACTACTCACGCATCACTCCAGAGGCATGCATGGTGGTGTAGATGCCTCCGGCGTCGATTCCCCTCTCCGGCAGGGTGCCGGGAAGAGCTTCTAAACCCTCCCGAACTAGGGTTTGAGATGGCGGCGTCCTCAGATGTATTCTGGAGATTATGATCGCGCCTCCTCTGTTTTTAGGTCAGAGGAGAATTTATAGGCGAATGGGCGGTGCGAGGCGATGGACAGGGCCGCGACTAGGGGGGCTGCCAGGTGGCGTCTGGAGCCCTTGTGCCTCCCCTCCGGCCGTCCTTCGGGTTCCGTCTTCTTTTCATATTGGAAATAATTCCCGTAAATTATGAGAGCAATCCGAGAAACTTCCCAGAACAACTTTTCTGAAATAAAAGGACAGCAGAAAACAGGAACTGGCACTGGGCATGTTGTTAATAGGTTAGTTCCATAAATCATGCCAAAATGATATAAAAACATTGTAAAACATGTGGCACTGATATATAATCAAGCATGGAACATTAAAAATTATAGATACATCGGAGACGTATCAGCATCCCCAAGCTTAACTCCTGCTCATCCTCGAGTAGGTAAGTGGTAACAAAATAATTTTTGAAGTGACATGCTACCAATCACAATCATGATCAACTAATCATGCAAAGCATATGAACTGAATGTAATGATCCAAAACAAAGGTTCATTGAATGAAACAAACAATGATTAACCAGGTAAAACATCTAAGCAAGAAGTAACTAGAAAAGAACACTTAGGAGATTTAAAAGCATAACACTTGACAATGATTGATAAATCATAAAGCAATATTGATTCAACAAAGGAGCTTGGCCAACACAAAGGAAGATTTAAGTTTTCAGCAAAAGCTTCAACTTGCAACTTGTTTATCTCAAGATAAAGTCAATACAAAGTTTTCATAGTTAGACACAAAGATAACATGAAGTAAAACATGAACCAAAGTTGATACCAAGTGATTGCTTGAGGAGTTTAGAAGGAGGAGGAAGACTGACTCGACATAAAAGTAAAAGAAAGGCCCTTCGCAGAGGGAAGCAGGGATTAATCATGTGCTAGAGCTTTTATTTTTTTATTTTTTAGAGAGGTAAAACAGTTTTGAGACATGCATGCTTTCATCAACGACTTCACAGCAAAGAAACTAGCTAGTCCCCCATAACAAGAAGGCTTTTAGACTTGTGAGAGCGGCTGGTTTTAGAGGAACGAGTACATTCCTCTTTCTCCTTTGTTTCACCACTAACCAATGTTTGAGCTGATTTCTCAGATTTTCATTGTGCGGAGGAGAATGGTGAGTTATATTTATATTTTGCTTAAGCCGCTCTCGGTTTAATTCAAGTGCGGATGTGAACCATCAACACCGGGTGAAAGGGGGGAAATGGCCTTGCTTGCCACAAGTTATAACCAACTTCTTACTGCTTCCTCATGAGTTTAAAAACAGGGGCACAAAAAGGAGAATTTTGAATATTTTAAAGATAGCACATGAGAAATTTACTTGGAGTGGCAGGAAAATATCACATGTAGGTAGGTATGGTGGACACAAATGGCAAAGAATTTGGCTCCGGGAGTTGGATGCACGATAAGTATTCCCTCTCAGTACAGAGTTTTTGGGCTTAGCAGGATATCAAGCAAATACATAACATCAACTTGGTTCAATGAATGACTACAGATATACGTCATGCATAACCGCTAGACTTCACACCGTCTACCTTGTTAGCCAAACCAACTCTTTATAAAAGAATATCTAGACTTTGATAACTACCAAGCAGGACAAGCACCACAATTTTAAAGCCTTACGGTAATTCTTTACTAATCAATTCTTACTAAATGATCCACAAGTTTAAGCATTAATCTACTTCATATCTCTAAACAATTGCCAAGTATCAACGATTCAAGACAATGGTCTACAAGATTAAGCAGCACTTTTTACACTTCCTACATGATAATTTCCACGTAACCAAACACCAATCAACTTATTTGAAACAAAACAAAAGGGTGAAGCAACATGAGCAAAACTTCCTAACTACAAAAGCTAACAGCTCTGAACAAGAGATGCTTGAAAACAAGAGCTAAAAGCATAAATGACAAAAGCTAAACACTCAACACATATAAGTGAAGCACATGAGTGTATAATGAAAAAGCAGAGCGTGTCTCTCTCCCAAACAAGTATGCATGGATCCAAATTATTGCAAGGACCAGAAAACTAACACAAACAAACTGAAAGTAAAAACAAACCGACGCTCCAAGAACAGCACATAATGTGTAAAGGAATAAAAATATAGTACTATGAGAGAAACCGATGATTGTTGATGAAGAAGGGGATGCCTTGGGCATCCCCAAGCTTAGACGCTTGTAACTTCTTGAATATTTCAGTGGGCATCCCCAAGCTTAGACGCTTATAACTTCTTGAATATTTCAGAGGAGGGTCCATGGGGAGTCTCCCCAAGCTTAGGCTTTTGTTCCTTCTCGGTCTTCCTTCATCACCCCGCACTTGGATACTTGAAAACTTTCTTCACGCAAAACTTATAATAACTTCATTAAGGGGTTAGTCCACAAAAACAATATCTTCGTTCAGTTCCAAAGCACATATCAAGAACTAATTTTTTTACAACATTAGCTACTGTCACAAACGTCTAAGTAAAGCTCTAGCTTTGAAAAAGCTTCACTTTGCCCGCGAAAGAAGCAATGCAAAACTAAGGACATAATCTGTCAAAAACAGAACAGACTATAAGGATAAAAAATTTCGAGGCACTTATGGACCTCAAATCAGAAAACTTAAAACTAGAAAAATGTAGACAAAACCCTGATGTTGTTGTCAAAAATTTGCAGCCACAGATGACGTTATGTAGATTTTTGGATTTTCGAACAGTGAAGAATAGAAATCTGTTTCTGGACAGCAAACTCACAAATTAGTATTCCTCTCTTTAGAGGTATTCTTGGCACCAAAAACCAAAACAAAAAGATACAAGGGAGTTGTTACAGAAGTAACATCATTCAAAACTCAAAGAAACTAAAAAGAAACAGAAGGTAAAATAAAATGGGTTGCCTCCCATAAGCGCTTTTCTTTAACGCCTTTTAGCTAGGCAGAAAGGGCAAATTCAAGTTTTATCAATAGAACCAAATTCAAAACCACTCTTTGGCTTACCAATGGAATCAAAAGGTTTCTTTATCCTCTTCCTAGGGAAATGTTCCATCCCTTTTTTCAGTGGAAATTGAAATTTAATATTGCCCACTCTCATATCAATAACTGCACCAACAGTTCTAAGAAACGGTCTTCCCAAAACAATATGACAAGGAAGCTTAAAATCAAGATCCATAACAATGAAATCAACGGGGACATAATTACCATTAACCAAGATGAGAACATCATCTATTTTACCCAAAGGTGTGGGGACCCCGGACTAGCTGTCCGAAATACCCGATTATGGTTCACACAACGATCCCATGATCAGTCTGTCGTTGCCCATAATCTGAATTGAATACCAAAGTTTACATCCATTATAGTACCGAATTAAAGTCTTACATAGTAGGTCACTTAGACCAAGTCTTACATAGGTGCCTTCAAGGGCCAAATCAAAAGCATTTAGCGGAAGCTACGTAGTAGAAGTCCAACGCGTCCTATCGACGACCCGACAGGCAGTTGACTCATGAAGATCCCTAGTTCGCATAGAAGTCTCCATACTCCGCTTCATCGTAGTTCTCCTCGAGATCTGGCTAGGACAATTGCCAGGGACGAAACCAATATGAGTACAATGGGAATTGTACTCGCAAACTACCCCTACGTGAGTATGCACCAGTTTTAAGTTGTTTCCTATGACACTTTTACTTATTTAAAATATCTCTATATCTTTGTTGAAAAAAATATCTCTATATCTTTGTTGAAAAACATCTCTATATCTTTGTTGAAAAAGATGAGAGGAAAATCATCACTATCCTAAAGAAATCAGCATTTTCATTAATTATCCAAAACACCTCCTTTTTCCCGACCATGTCTCCTCCTGGTCCATTCACCTCCAACAACTCATACCACTCCATTTGGTATAGTTGGGAAACATCACCCACACATTCGTTTCTTTTAAACTTGCAACCTTTATAAAACTTTGCACATGGTCTAGTAGGGCCTCCCAACTGTCCATATCCGAGGACTCGGCTATTCGAATAGTTTTACCCTCTGAAGAGGTAGCACTCTTTTCTCACATCCATTCGGTAACTCATCGTGTCTGCCACGTCCCGCCATACAGGGTGTATGCGAAGTTGAGCCATCGACCATAGCCTGTCCTTTGCTCATGCTAGTATAGGACCCTGCCACTACGAATTCACCATTCCCTCGACACCTAGTACAGGATCCCCCGTCGAGGAACCTAGATGTGAGGACTCGTAGTTCTGCCCGGCGACCCAAATATGGATCTTCAATCCTCCATCCTTCAGATTGCTAGGACCCAGGTCAGGGGGTAGGTCGCCATGACCATCCCCTCATGGAACGAGGTCATCCTCGTTGTTGAGGCATCCAGTACTAACACGAGCAAATTATATGGCTATGCCCGTTCCCATATGTGGGTAGATGTGGTCGCACAGGTTGTCGGCTGGTTGACGTAAGTACTAGGACACAATGTGCATTTTTCATAAACATCACCATTAATCATTTCTCCATTTCCACGCCGACAATTCGGCATGTCACACTTATCCAGGTACTTTAAAAGGAGTTTGGAATAAATCATGTTTTTCCCATCCTATAGTTTTAAATATCTACTCTATATTTCTACATAGGGTGGCAAAATAGTTTTTCATGTCTTTGTAAAAAGGTCTTTAAAATCATCACTACATTTGAGTATTTCAGGTGATCAACATAAATGTATATAAATGCAAGCTCAGTGAAGTAGCTTGCCTTGCTCAACAAAGTGCTCGGGTTCTTGCTGTTCGAAGTATTCCCCTTCCTCGTAGACTCCGGCAATGTTCTTGTCTAATCGATAAATAAACAATAAAAAGCAAACAGTCACTAAGACTAAACAAGCAAGCATCACATCACAATCATTATACACACCACAATTAGCTACTGCACATACAAAGTAACACAATTTGATTTCAATTTGATTTAATTAACCATTATTTAATTGTGTCACAATTATGGCAGAAACTAGGGTTTCATGTTTAATTGCATAACTTCAGTTTTGTTGATCACAAAATTATGAACTAAAATTCTACAGATAGCTACCGATGTGTAGAAGACAATCCAATTGGATTTAATTCAATTGATGTGATTAAACTACCTATATAAATGTTTTTATCCAGAAGGTTAGTTTTCTTGTTTTTGCTACAACTCAAGTTAATATTGCTCAAAAGATAAATCCTCTTAGGGATAACTAGTATTGCTTAAATTTGAGCTAACAAAATTGGTTTGACCTCATTTGGATTAATATAGTATCAGAAACAAACAAGTTTAGATTTTATACCTTCTGTGGTATTTTGAATATCATTATTTATATATTAATCTAAATTGGGTGAAACCACTTTATTTAAAAGTTTTGATCGATAAAATTACAGACTATTTAAAAAAAATAGAGCTTTGCCATTGCCTACGACTTTTCGTCGTTAAAAGATTCATTATTGGTATGTTCTTAGGTTTTATTGATATTTAAATATTTGTTATTTCTACTTTTTAATGTCTTGCGACTATTTTGATCTTTGCATCATTTTATTAGAGTTCGTCCCACCTCAAATTCTTGCCACTATTTAACAGAAAAGTGATTTCAGTTACAATTGGAAATAAAAAATTGTATCTTTAACCATAGATCCTTTACTCATATTTTAAAAAATGGAATAGTTGATCCAATGAAAAATTATGATTCGAGTATGTGTACTCATAGTCCAATTTGTATTTTGGACCGAATTTCCATTATTCTTTTATACAAATCGAGAGAATTATATTATATCTTAATCAGACAGTTTTATTTATTTAACTAGCTGAGGTTGTAAATTAATAAAACCGGTGAACTAATTTATTTATTTCGATGGAAAAAGGCTACCATCTCCTAGGGTCGTCAAATAGTTGGGTTTACTGTGAGCGATTGGTTTCATAGGGAGGAGTGCGCGAGCCCCGAGCGCTAGGTTGCGATACCCAGCTGAGGTATAATTTTAATGGAGTCTGGGAGCCTAGGCCTCGATTTGGTGGGCACCGTAAAATATTTACGGGCCGGTCAAACTTTACAAGCTCTGTTCGTACCCAAAAAGACTTCCCAGTCCGTATAGTCGCCAGAAAAACACGGATTTACCTCTTTTACGGGATCTGTTAGAGTTACTCTAAGGTCTAAGAGTATCTCTAGCACTGACCGTAAAACGTCGGGAACTGAAAAATTCCGGCGGCTTTATGGGATTTAACTATGCCCGTAAAGCCGACTCGGTCCGAAAATATTTTCGCATGAAAATCTGAGGCACGGAACTAGATAAGTAGTTGCCGACCGGGCATTTCCAGTTCACGGCACCAGTCCCTCCGTCTCCTCCGACGAGAAATCTCTCGCTCCTCCGCGCCGCGTCCGACGAGAAATTTCTCGCTCCGTCGCCCAGATCCGCCTCCTCCGCACCGCCATGCCGCCGAAGAAGACCACTCCAAAGCGCGATGGCTCCTCCCGCCCCGCCATCGACCCGTCTGATCTCTCCGACGACGCGATGCGGCGCCTCTTTCTCTCCGACGTGGCGAGGAAGCGGGCGGCGCGGGCCTTCACCAACGTCAACGCCCCGGTGCCAACGAAGCTTCTGTACCGTGCCGTGCCGGAGTTCGATCGCCTCCGTGATGCCGCCAGGAGCGGCGAGGGAAGCTCCTACCGCCGCGGCGTCGAGGTCAACGAATGCTCCTCGAGCAGGGCATCGCCGCCTTGCTCGCGGAGCCCGTCCACGTCGTCTCCTCCGACGAGGAATGAGCGGCGCCGCTCCGCCTCTGTGTTGCCACGCCGCCCCGACATCTGTGTCACCGCGCCGCCCCCGGGTAGGTTTAGGGCTAGGGTTAGGTTTAGCATAGGTTCTTTTGCATCCCCGGTGATCACCGTCGGCGTATTTTGGTTGTAATCGGTGATCCCCTCCGCTGTTCGTTCGTTTGTTCATGCCAATGCAAAAATAATAATTAAATATCCAGTTCTAGATTTAGTCTCTGATCTGGGCCAAGCATTTTCGACACAAAAACACCCTAGAACGCGAACTTAAATCCGTATTTTCAGTTTTGTGTTTTATAGGCTCTGCTAGAGATGCTCTAAGGCCTCTCCGGAGCTTCATGAGATAGCTGACCCGATTGAGGGTGCCATCCGATAAAAAGACTCACGACAATGCGTCAGCTCCTGAAAAGATGTCAGGCGACGTGGATGGCGACCCGGACTCTGACTGCCGGCGGCTGGTGGCCGCGCCCTTTCCCGATGCCCGGCGCCGCCGACTCACCCTTTCACTCGCGCCGGTCTCTTCGCCGGTTTCTTGATCCCGTTTTGCGGCACTCGCGGAGGAGGGCAGCTCGGGGGAGGAGGATTGTGCGTCAGACACTCCTTTCGACGCCGCCTTCGATGTGCTCGACGATTCGTCGCTTCCGGAGGACGGGTGGTCGATGGTTATGCGGAGGGGGACTCGATCGGATGAGGAGCGGGCACAAGTTTTCTGGAGGGAGATCGGATTCCTGACACCTGCTTCAAGATCCTTGGAGAAGGCGGCTTCTTCATCGCTGACGGCTCCCATTTAGTCTCGCCCTTCGGAAGGGAGTCCGGCGTCCGCGGCCACTTCTCGGAGGGGTGGTTCTTCTTCGTTGCGATTGCCGCTTCGGGGTGTCGCGGCGAACCGACCAGTCCGGCTTGGATGGCGTGGTCCGCTTCCCCGGCCTCCTGTCTCGCTGCCGGCGGTTCTGGGAATGTTCTTCCCGACCTCTTCGGAGGAGGTGATCACGGGTGGTGCTGCTCCCGGGCCGGAGTTGGCAGCGACTGCGGCGGCTGGCCGGAGCGGCGTGGCGGCCGGCGTGATTGACGCGGCAGTTCAAAATTCGAAGGAGTCAGCTCGGCCGAATGTCCCGATTGGCCCATCTTTGCCATGGGACTATCTGGGCCGGCGGTTCGCCTCCCTCTGGAAAAATTCCAAGGAACCTAGGGCACCGATCGATACTTCTGCCACTCCTACTCCGTCGCCTTGCCACATGGCTGCTGCTCCACCCCCCCTCGCTGCCGGCTCTCCCTCCCTCGCCTGCATCCTCGACGCTTGGTTTCCAGCCGTTCCGATCGTCGTCGGGTTTGTGATCTTTTGCCGAGGTGGTTTCGTCTTTAACTGGCACTAGGGCGTGCGGGGTCATGGCCGGATCGCTGCCGCCGCCGGGGGCTGGAGGTCCTCCGCGCGCCGTCGCGGTGGTGCCCGCCGCAGCCGGACCTGGAGGTGGTGCTGCTATGCAGCCCGCGTCTGGGGTTGCTGCGTCGGCCACGGGGCCGTTATGCACGTCGGCGTCGGTGATGCTCTTCGGCCGGAATGCCGGGCCTGGCTCCGGTCTCACGATGATCGGGGCTGACGCTGGGACTGCCGGGTCATCTACATCCTCTGCGATTGGAATGGGGGGTACGCCAGTCATCACTGTTCCATTTGTGCTGGGGGCGGCGACGACAAAAAACAACAAGAATAAGAGAAAGAAGAAGAAGGCTGCTGTGCCCTTGACGGATGGTTCGTAAACTGCTAAGGATGCTACCGCTATGGTCGCAGCGGCTGTCGAGGCCCCGGTGACCGCTGCTGCGGAGGCGGTGCGGGCTGCCAAGATCAAGAGAAAGCATTGCGCCTATTGTAAGGTTGACTTTCATGATACTAAGGAGTGTTCTGTGGATCATTACTGCTACGTCTGCGACAAGAATGTTCATCCCACGGCTCGATGTCCGACACTGAGGTTACCCAAACCTTATGCCGGGATAGGAGGCATTGGTTCTGATGAGACGATGTTCAACCATCTTCCGGATGGGATATTCAAGCCGCATCTAGCTCCGAGCCTTTCACCCATAGCTTTAGTGACGGTGACTGGGGATGCGGTGTCGGCGGAGGTGGTGCAGACTTTGGTAGCGCGTATTTGCCCGGTGCAGGCTGCTTGGATGTGGGAGGCTATTCCCCATAAGGCAAACTATTTTCTAGTTAATTTCCCTTCGATGGCTGATTTGGAAAGAGTTGATGGTTTCGAGCTTGGGGTCCCAAAACAGCAGTCTCGGATTACCTTTGGAGTTTGGAGGGAAGAAGAGATTGTGCACACACAGGAGCAGTTGACCACTTGGGTCCATGTGGCCGGGGTCCCTCACACTGTTCGCCACTTTCTGGGCCTTTGGGAAGTTGGGACTCTCATTGGCAAGACCCTGGATGTTGATTTGCTTGCTCTTCGTCGGCGCCATGTTGTCAGGGTGCTGGTGGCTGTCCGTGATCTAAAACTCTTCAAAAAAATTAATGTCAAATCTGATGCGTTTATTATGCTAAAAGGGTATTCTTTCCGGTTCACCAAGGAGGCGGCAAATTACGTTCCTGAGCCGGATTTTGTACCTTTCTTATGGCGGAGGCACGAGAAGGATGATGATGCTAAAGGCTCGGATGAAGGGAACCGTGATGATCCTAATGTGCAGGAACCATCCAAGTCCGCAGATGGTGACACTCAGATGACACAGGCACCGAATGTCAATGCACCTCAGACTACTTATCTTGGGCTGTTTGATCCGGCGGTTGTGTTACGTGATATTGCTGTCACTCCTATTAACCCGAATCCGCAAACACCTAAGGGGAAGGAGATCGTTGCCAAGTTGCGGGCCTCTTCGTTGCCATTGGCCCGTACCACTGCTGGGTCCGGAATGGAGTCGTTGCAGCAGGCCTCTCTTGGTGTGCCGTCGTACGTCGCTAGCCTCCGCCCGTTACCCGCTTTGACGGCACTGGAGGATGCGCCGCCAGCACAGGCGGGCTCCGTCAGCTCGCCACAAGCAGGGGAGCTGCACGCTGTAGCACCGGGTGTAGGCTCCGCCGGCTCAACACAAGCAGGGGAGCTGCACACTGCGGTGCTGCACGCTACGGCACCGGGGCCGGTCTCTGTCGGCTCGCCACGTGCAGAGGCGCTGCACGCTGTGGCGCTACACGCTACGGCACCGGAGGCAGACTCCGTCGTCTCGCCTTATGCAGGGGTGGGGCATCCCGCGACTGCCGCTCGTGACTACACCTCGGCTGTGGGTGGAGGGGCTGTTAGGGGGCCGCAGGGGACCGCTTCTCCCGGCGCCATACATGGGCTCCCTTCACCGGGGCTCGCTGGGCAGCCCGCGCCGGTCGAGGCACCAGTGCAGTGGCCCGGGCACGGGGAGGGAGGGGGGGGGGGCAATCGTCTCCATCGTCCTTGGGTACGTCGCCAAGCCCTCCGTTGGCTGGCTGAATTCGTTGACGCTGGGGGTGGCCTCTTCGCCACTACCGCCCCCGCTGTTGACTACGAGATCTCCGGCACTGGAGGTGGCTTCCCCGCCGCTTCCGCCTCCGGTGCCGGTTGCGGCGGATGGTTCCTCTGGCACTGACGAGGATGCTTTGGCCAAAGCCATGAGGCGTAAGGCTGAACAATTTATCGACACCGCTGGTACGTCTATTCGCTCCAAATCTTTTCTTGCTTTTTCTGACTCAAATATTTCATCTAAGTTGAATAAAGTAGGAATTTCTTTGGGCAACAATGTTACAAAAAGTGTGGTTTCGACTAAAGCATTGAGACATTTGGAGTATGACCGGTTAACAGTCACCCCAAAGGTCCCTTGTAAGTCGGATACGTCTCACCTAGATGAGGAGGAGCATCAGGACACAATTGATACCCCGCTCCTATCACATCTAGTTGGTGATGTATCGGAGGGTGGTTTGGATGAGGCAATGCTTAGTTCATTATATGATCTGAAAGCGTCTAACCGGAAATCTAGAGCCTCCTCTCTAAAAAATAATAAGAAATCACCACGTAAGCAGACGAAACCGTCAACAAGTCCAATTGTTTCCAAATGAATGGCATGTTCTTGAATAGCAGAGGTCTTCGCGACTTGGCTAAACATACACGCATTGCTGATTCTATTCGGGAGCATCATTTGGATTTTGTGGGCATTTCGGAAACTGGTAAATGTGATTTCTCGGTGAGTCTACTTAACCGCCTATCTGGTGGTGTGGATTTTACTTGGATTTCTCGTCCACCTCGTGGTAGATCTGGAGGCTTATTACTTGGCATGAGAAAAGACACCATGGAAGTGCTGTCTAGTTCGGATGGAGAATTTCATATCAAACTCCATATCCGCAACAAGAATGACAATTTCACATGGAGTCTAGCCACTGTATATGGAGCTGCCCAGGATGAGCATAAAACCGCTTTTCTCCGAGAGTTGGTTAATCTTGCAAAACATAATCCATATCCTATTATTATAGGAGGAGATTTTAATTTGCTAAGATTCCCGCATGAGAAGAGCAGGGGTCGGTTTGACAACCATTGGCCTTTCTTATTCAACGCTGTGATTGATAGCCTTGATTTAAGAGAGATTTCAATGGTTGGGAGGCAATTCACTTGGGCTAATAGCCTCCCAGAGCCAACATATGAAAAACTAGACCGTGTACTCATGGACTCGGATTGGGAATTTAAATTCCCAATGGTCTCAGTACGGGCGCTAGAACGTATTGAGGCGTTGTCGGACCATGCTCCTATACTATTACTCACGGGAACGACTAGACCGTAATGCAAACGTCAATTCGAATACGAGATACTCTCATAGTCTAGCTAATGGCAGACATAGGAAGAAACGTATCCATTCTCTTTTCCAAGAGGAAGGTGTGATTGAAGGCCATGAGCAACTAAAATCCTACATCACGAAGTATTATAAAAATCTGTTTGGTGAGCCTGAGGAGGGTAATTTCTCCATGGACGAAAGCCGAATAGACGATATCACTCAAGTTTCCGATGAGGAGAATGTCCACCTTACTGCCCTTTTTTCGGAGGAGGAAGTTAAAAAGGCAATCTTCCAAATGGAACACAACAAATCCACAGGTCCGGATGGATTTCCAGCTGAGTTCTATCAGAGCTTCTGGGAATTAGTCAAATCGGATTTGCTTGAGTTGTTCGGAGATCTACATTCTGGACAACTTGAAATTTTTCGTCTAAACTTCGGTGAGATAATTTTGTTGCCTAAGATTAATGAAGCAGAAAGGATCCAACAATATAGGCCGATCTGTCTTCTTAACGTTAGCTTCAAAATTTTCACAAAAGCCGCAACGATTAGACTTAATTCGGTGGCTGATCATGTTGTGCGCCCAACTCAGACGGCTTTTATGCAAGGTCGCAACATTCTTGATGGAGTTGTCATTTTGCATGAAACTGTTCATGAGTTGCATCGGAAAAAGTTGAATGGAGTGATTTTAAAAATAGACTTTGAAAAGGCTTATGATAAAGTCAAGTGGTCTTTCCTCCAGCAAACACTCAGAATGAAAGGATTTTCTGAAGAGTGGCGGGCTATGATTCATAATTTCGTTTCTGGGGGAAGTGTTGCCATCAAAGTAAATGACGATGTTGGCAGATACTTTCAAACCAGGAAGGGATTAAGACAAGGCGATCCATTATCACCAATTCTATTTAATATAGTTGCTGATATGTTAGCCATAATCATAGAACATGCAAAAATAGATGGCCAAATTGAAGGAGTAGTCCCTCATCTTGTGGATGGTGGATTATCTATTCTTCAATATGCTGATGATACGATCCTTTTTATGGAACATGACTTGGAAAAAGCGAGAAACCTGAAATTAATTTTATCAGCGTTCAAGCAGCTTTCAGGTCTGAAATTAATTTCCATAAGAGTGAATTGTTTTGTTTTGGCGAGGCCCTGGATGACGCTGCCCTGTATGCTGAGCTATTCGGCTGTGGGTAAGGTCAATTTCCAATTAGCTATCTAGGCATTCCGATTCACTTCAGAAGGCTCACGATAGCACAATGGAAAATTGTGGAGGAAAGACTACAGAAGAGATTGTGTAGCTGGAAAGGAAAATTACTATCTCTTGGTGTAAGATTGGTTCTCATAAACTCGGTACTAACTAATATGGTACTATATATGATTTCCTTCTTCCAACTGCCAAAAGGAGTCTTGCATCGATTAGATTATTTTCGATCTAGATTCTTCTGGCAAGGGGATAGCGAGAAACAGAAATATAGATTGGCTAAATGGAACGTAGTGTGCCGCCCCAAAGATCAAGGAGGGTTGGGTATTCATGACTTAGAGGTCAAGAATAGAGCCCTCCTCGGTAAGTGGTTGTTTAAACTACTGACTGAAGATGGGGTATGGCAAGCTCTCCTAAGGAAAAAGTATATCGACTCAAGAGCGTTATCACAGGTTTCTTGGAAATCCGGTCACTCGCACTTCTGGGCTGGCCTAATGGCGACGAAGAAATTCTTCTTCCCATATGGTTCTTTTTCCATTAAGGATGGTTCGGAGATAAGATTCTGGGAGGATAGATGGTTAGGCAATACCACACTCCGAGAGCAATGTCCGGCTTTATACAATATTGTCCTTGGTCGCCACAAGAGTGATACTCTTGCTAAGGTGTTGGAGAATTCCCCGCTTAATGTGACGTTCCGAAGAGATCTTATTGGCCCCAGGTTAGCATCTTGGAATGAGTTGCTACAACGTCTGGCCTTAGTTAACCTGACGGATGGGACCGATGATTTTCGGTGGCACTACCACAGAAAGGGCTATCAGTGGCGCACCAAATTGCAATTCTGTGGCGCACCCCCAAGTTTGCTGGGTGCGCCACAGAATTCCCGCCACAAAAATATTTTCTGTGGCGCACCTGGCTTGGTGCGCCACAGAATTCTCACATTTCTGTGGCGCACCAGGCCAGGTGCGCCACAGAATTCACATTTCTGTGGCGCACCCACCCACTGTGCGCCACAGAAATATTTCTGTGGCGCACCCCTCTTCCATGCGCCACAGAATTTTTTTGAATTTCAAAAAAAAAGGGCGGCCAGATCTAGATCTGGATCTGACCAGATCTAGATCTGGTCGCCGGAATTTCGTTTCGTTTCGTTTTTTTGGAGGCCGTAGATGGGTGGAGGAGGGAGTCGCCGGAGGTTGGTGGAGGATGGTGGTCGCCGGAGTTCGCCGGAGTTCGCCGGAGTTCGCCGGAGGGGGAGGAGGAGGTCGCCGGAGTGGAGGAGGAGGAGGTCACCGGAGTGGAGGAGGAGGAGGTCACCGGAGTGGAGGAGGAGGAGGTCACCGGAGTGGAGGAGGAGGTCGCCGGTGGTGGAGGAGGTCGCCGGTGGAGGAGGAGGTCACCGGTGGAGGAGGTCGTCGGGGTTGTGGAGGTGGTCGCCGGAGTTGTGGAGGTGGTCGCCGGAGTTGTGGAGGAGGTCGCCGGAGGTGGAGGTGGAGGTGGAGGTGGAGGTGGAGGTGGAGGTGGAGGAGGAGTAGAGAAGATGTGGAGGAGAGGAGAAGAGATGGAGGAGGGAGGAGAAGGGGAGAGAAGTGTAGAGGAGAAGGTAAGAGGAGAAAGGAAGAGGAGAAGTGGAGGGAGAGAAGGAGAAAAGGGAAAAGAGAGGGAGAAGGGGGCTGGCGGGATTCAAAATTTCGAATCCCGCCCAACAATTCTGTGGCGCACCAATGCAAGGATGCGCCACAGAATTATTGGGCGGGATTCAAAATTTCGAATCCCGCCCAATAATTCTGTGGCGCATCCTTGGCTTTGGTGCGCCACAGAATTTTTTCCCTTTTTTGATTTTTTGATTTTGCTGGGAAAATTCTTCTGTTGGCCATAACTTTTTTTTTTGGTTTGGAATTTGAGGATTCTGTGAATTGCTGACCGGGTAAACCCGGGTGCCATCGAATCCGAAATTTTCTCTAGTTTTTTTTAAGGTATTATACGCATTTTTTCGACGTCGTATGCAAAAGTTATGCCCGTTTTAATATTTTTTCACCTACTTTTGGAAAAAAAAAGTCAAAATGTGTATTTCAAATTTTTCCTAACAAATAGACCCTAAATCTTCCCTATATCTGAAAGGATTTTATTTTTTGAATTTTTTATCATTTTATTTCACTAGGTGCAAAACTGAAAAGGCGATCCGGGGGGGGGGGGGGGGGGGGGGTGCGTGGGTGAAAAAATGCTGCAGAATTCTGTGGTGCATGGGTCCACATGCGCCACAGAAATGTCACTTTCTGTGGCGCATGTGGACCCATGCGCCACAGAATTCTGCAGCATTTTTTCATTGGTGCCAGCCCACCATATTTCTGTGGCGCATGGGGCCAGATGCGCCACAGAATGTCCACTTTCTGTGGCGCATCAAACACCATGCGCCACAGAATTTACCCATATGGACTCCGGCCTCAATGATTACTCATGGGACCCACCAAAATTCTGTGGCGCACCATGGCTGCTGCGCCACAGAAACTCGACATTCTGTGGCGCATGTGGTTCCATGCGCCACAGAAAGTGGACATTCTGTGGCGCATGGGCAAAGGATGCGCCACAGAATGTTCAAATTTCTGTGGCGCATCGACAGCCATGCGCCACAGAATTATTTTTTGTGGCGCATAAATTAAGGGTGCGCCACAGATAGGCAACCTCCCTATAATGCTTTTCCTGGTAGTGTGGAATTTACATATCAATGGTAAATTCTCGGTGGACTCTATGTATAAAGTCCTCATACAGCCAGATCTGTCTGTGGAAAATAACAACAAAATTTGGAAGATGAAGATTCCACTCAAAAATAAAAATTTTGCATGGTACCTTCGTCGTGGGGTAATTCTCACTAAAGATAACCTTGCGAAACGCAATTGGCATGGGAGTAAGAAGTGTGTCTTCTGTCATAAGGACGAGACTATTAAACACTTATTCTTCGAGTGTAGATTCGCGAGTTCTATATGGTCAATCATCCAGATAGGTTCTACCGTATTCCCACCATGCAACATTGCCAATATTTTTGGTAATTGGCTAAATGGTGTGGATTGTAGGTTTAAACGACTTATTAGGGTGGGAGCGTTAGCCGTTTTATGGTCGTTTTGGCTGTGTAAAAATGACAAGGTTTTTAATGATAAAAATCCGTCTCTTATGCAGGTTATCTACAGGACTACTGCTACTCTCCGTTTGTGGTCTCCGTTGCAACGTGTGGAGCATCGCGACCTTTTTACGGAGGTGTGTACAAGTCTAGAGGGATGGCGAGAGACTTTTTATCCCAACATGGATAGCAGCATAATTTGCGGATCGGCCCTTCAACACCTTAGGCGTGCTTACAATTTCTCATCCTGATATGTAACTCGACTTTGATTTCCTTTTTCACACTTTTGGTGACTTATGGCTGTGTGCATCCTACCTATGTAGAGTCCGGGTGTAATATTTTTTAAAATAATAAAACTTGCTTTATCGAAAAAAAAGTCGGTATACCGACTGTTAATATGAAACATCGCTTGGGCCAAATTTGCTACCGACGGGGGAGGTGATTCCGGCGTTCGTCTTCGTGAAACTCATCGCCGCCGTCCGATTCCCCAGCTCCGCGACCTCCCACGGCCACAGGCAAGCTTCTGATTCTACTGCATCTCAAGTTGTTTGGTCCGATTAATCCTCGGCTTGCGACTTTGCCATAGTATATTTCTTGTTCCGTGAGGTTCTCCTCAAGTGTTCGGTCAAATGCCTGTGAGACGCTGGCCGCGCGCTATACTGCTATTCTTGCAGACAGTCGAGAGGCATTTGTGGGGGCCACGCACCTTATCCTAGTTACTCTCTGGTGCTAGTCTGCGAGGTATCCTGGTGTAGACGTGTAGCGGTGTTTGCTCTTTCTTGTTATCGATGCTTCTCTGAACTCTGAAGTTTCAGTTGAGAAGCTCTAATAGACAGCTACTAACTTCTGGTCGTGATCAGAAGATCACTTTTAAGTTCAAGTTAGTGTGAATGATGTATTCTGAAATTCATAGACCATAGTGGTTAGTTGAAAAGAAGGCATTCTTGTTTTCTGGATTTGCGACTCAAAGGTTAAATTGGTTTACACTTTACACTATGCACAATTTCATTTGTCTGGTATGGAAGAGCATGTAGAGTGCCTCGCAAAAAAAAAGAGCATATATATAGAGTGATGTTGTATGAAGTGATAGTTGATGGTCGGTTAGGCTCTTTGTGTTTTCAGTGACGTCAAAGTCATCGGGTTAGCAGGTTAATGAAAATCTACTTCGAAGCAAATGCGTGCAACATTAGCGGTCAAGGTCTAAATTTACAGCCATTCTCTATTAATTATTACAAAGTAGAAACATTACAGCTGTTTATTTGATACAAGGAACATAATTGGTTCCAATCTCTCTACAGAAGCTAAACAATGCATTGGTTCTTACTATATCATCTAGCTAAACTACCAAGTAAGATGTGAACAGAAACATATACAAGGCAAACTAGTACAAAGACAACCGGCAACAAGACGATTAGGATGGCTGGTCTCTTTGCCCACCGTCCCATGATCGCCAATGCAAATGGATAGAGCAGCACCATGATCCACACATTGAAAAGCAGTCCCAGTGCAGCATGTGTCTTCTGCGCAATTGTCCATACTCCCATGTATACTATCGTTTTACCCATGGCTACCCCGATGGCACCAACATTGGCAATCAAGACTACTACTGTCGGGATTAACATTGGCACCCAACGCATGTCATACAAGTCGGCAAACTTGTCATTGGTGTCGGCTGCTGTTTGCTTCGAAGTAACTCTGAAGTGTATACCCTTCTTTGTGAGGAGATTTACCACCATGTGCAGCACTGCCATTGGGTATGCACTCGTTGACCCGATCATGAAGAACTGCTCGTTCCTCCAGTAATCCAACCATTGTATCCCAGCCCATTTTATCTCGAGCCAGCCAATTATGTGAATCATCAGGATGATCACGAGAAGGTACACAACATATTTGGTGAATGGCCTCTGAATGTATAGTTCGTCAGGGATGAGCCACATCACTGGGCTGAGAGCATAGAGTAGGATGAAAAGTGATGTGACTGGGTAGACTGTCATGTTGAGGTAGGAGACACGCTGAAGGGTTTGGAGCCGAGCACCACCAATGAGAGGGTTATTGCGTGAGAAGAACATCTCTAAGGATCCACCGGACCAACGCACAATTTGGTGGAGGCGCTCGGTTAAGTTGATTGGTGCAATGCCGCAGAAGGTGTCACGCTCCATTGTACAGTACATGGAGCGCCAACCTTGACCATGGATGCGGAAGCCAGTCACTATATCTTCTGTGGCTATGTCATATATGTACCCAACACCCTTGCCCCACCCGGTGTCTTTGTCGTGTGAAGCTGACACAACTGTTTCCATCTCAGTGAGAAATGTTTCACTGAGGGTTGGTGGTATGGTAGACCTTTCTTGGTTTATGGCTTTTGACACGGAATCTAGGAAGAGTATGGAGCTACCGAACCTATCAGCATCAACTATTTCCTCCTGCCTGCAATGAGGTGGATCAATGCCATAGAGCGCTATGCGGCGGAACATGCAACCAGTGCCGAGGTAAGACGGCCCCTGGAGACCATTGAGGGCAAGCATTGTCCCATCAAAGAAGACACGGTTGTGGTTTCCATACCGGTCCGACGGATCAACATTGTCGAAGCGTTGGGGAAACTGAACGAAGGCGGTATTATCACCTTCTCGTTGATCCAGCATGAAGCAGATAGCTGCACGTAGAGCTTCAGAGTCGTTGATGTAGTGGTCGCAGTCGAAGTTGATGATGAATTGTGCGTTGGAGAGTAGTCCGGAGGCACGCAATTGGGCATTCAAGGCACCGGCTTTCTTATTGTGGTCATAACTCGGGTTCTTTCCACGAGCGATGTACACAAGCATCGGGATGCGCGCATCGGTGTTGGTGAAGTTGAGGCTGTGGGTGCATGACTGTGAACCAAGATTATGCCCACGGGTCGGATGGTCCAACACAACCTGTTACAATAATTAACATATATATCCATAAGTGAAAGGTCACCTCGATCGACAGGTTACAGAAAGGTATGCTCATAAATTAAGATATCAACAAGGAATAACTAATTGGATGAGCTGTACGTATAGATGGAGTACCTTAACAATCCCAGCATGATGTCCTTTCCTGTGGGTTTCTGTTGTGTCAACCCACGCTCCCGGCCACTGCGTCCCATTTGCCATCCAAGTGGCCTTTGCATCTCCTTCATCGGTCTTCATGCTGTTATAAACATCCGAACGCTTGGAAATGGCATCAGACAGTGAGTCTAAGCGCTCTTTGAACTCAACATACTCCCTGCGCACACTGCTATGATCATCCGTGAACTCCTCGGGTGCTCTTCCAGTGTACAAGGGTGCCTCTTGTTCAAAGTAGCTCTCAGGGGCTCTTGGCTCGATGGAATGTTTCCGACAGAAGGGGACCCACAAAGTAGCAAACTTTGCGGTCTCAACCAAGGCCTCATATAGGATCAACGCTCCGCTATCGTCTGAGAGATAGCAGGCGCACCTATCGACAGGATAGTCGGAAGCAAGGATAGAGAGGACACAGTTCATGGTGTATAGTATTGGCTCATCGATTGGGTCAGCGGTGGTGACAAACACATCGATGCCAGGGAGGCTAGATGTGCCATCTGGGAGATCGTATTGTCGCCTAAGGGCGACAATATCAGGTATGGTTTTGATAGGGTTAAACTTTGGGAGCTGGTTGAGCAGCCACGAGAACCCAAACCATACATCCCCGACGACAGACATGGTCCAGAACCACATGATGTCAGAGTTGTTGTGCCTGACGCGCCATACGAAGAACAGGAGGACCGCGATTAAGCGTATGAAGATCAGCGCCCTGCACACGAGTAGAAAATGGTAAGTCAACGGGCAGGCCGTGTCGTGCAGATCGATATGACGATCAAGATACATTTTGCGACTTTTGGGAGCAGAATTCAGTTAAGCTTGCAGGATCGTCGTACCTGTACGGGTGCAGGAGGATGCCCTTGACCTTGTAGGTGCGAAACAGCAGCGGCCTGCCGTCCTCGCCGCCACTCTCCTTGGCGGCCCGCCGCGCCTCCTTGTCGGCTGCCTCCCAGTACTTGCCCTTGGTGCCGACCTGCTTCTTGGCACTCGCCAGCAGCGGGTCGGCGAGGCCGGCATTGCCTCCGGTACTGCCGGCGGCGGACGCCATTCGTAGCTAACCAGCTTGGAGGGAAAGAGGTGGTGCACGAAGTGAGCAAGTGTGGTGCAGGGCTTATATAGAATGTGGAGAGGAATGGGGGAATCGCGAGGCACGACAGCCTCGAAATCGGCATCGGCCTGGCGAAAGCCAGGATTTTGTGTGTACGCATGGAAGCACAATGACAAGAAGGAATCCTCTTCCAGATCTGTGGCCGTGAAGGATCGACCGATCGTCAGCTGCGTTCTGACTAAAGAAAGCCTATAGCCATGTAGAAAACATGGATCCACGGGGAGGTGCACGTCGTGGGAAGTGCGTGCTCTGTCATTATTCTAAGCCGATCGTGTCAGGCATTTCCGGCAGTTGCACTGGGTCTGGCACAGTTTAGTTTAACCCCAGTTGGTAGCTGTAGCGTCAGGCATATTTGTTTTGTCTGCACCGTCGGGCCCCCGGAACATGTACACCGATCGGTGCAACGATCGGATCTACCTACGACTGTGCTGCGCTGAGCTGGAAGCAATAGCCAGTCCAAAACTAGACGCTATCTACGCTTGTTTGCTTCTCAGTGCTGATTCAGATCTGAGATGCACACTCCGCAGTTGGTGGTGCAACTTGGCTCCTCGCATGGGCTGCATGTTCAGATGTTCATGATTTTAAAGTTTTCTCCCGATCTGTACGTTAACTTATGTTTACACATAGTATATGTCTCTTCCATGTTCTCAGATCTGGTTCAGTGCTCCGCAAGTAATTTATTCCCACTCTTCACCTTTTTGGCCGGATCTAATGATGAATGACAGATCTAATTCCAGGAATTCCGATCAGATCGCCTAGCTAAAGCTCAACAGTAAAGATGCAAGGACTCTCTGCTAGTGTTGGGAGAGTGCCAAATTACGCAGCATACTCAGGTTCGTGGGCACCGTTGCAATCTGTTTCAGTTTAAAGGCTTGTTCCTTTTGTTCTAAAGTCAAAACCTTTATAAGTTTGACCAATTATATAGAAAAACTGTCAACATATATAATTCCAAATAAAATACTCTGTTATGCATATTATGCAATGGATAAGATGATATCGATTTGGTGTTGAAGATGTTAGCAACAAGGCAAAAGCTTTGCCTATTTCATTAATTAAGAAGGAGTTTTAAGTTACAAAAGCAAGCCAAGAGGCCTGGAGCGAGAAAGTCTACTCTCGTGGCATTAGGGAACTCAAATGCTTCGCCCCGGCTAACCCCCACAAAGCGGCATTCCGCTTAATACAAAAAAGAACCGAGGAGGGCATGGAAGCCACGCTCCTAAAGACACGCACATTGCGCTCGTTCCAAATTTCCCAAGCGGTGAGAAGGACTAAAGAAGCCAAGCCCTTGCGCCGATTACCATGGACTCCGATGACGGCACACCACCATTCCTCCACCGATGTATGAGCATGCCATTGGGAGGTGTCAAAATTGGTCAAACCGAGCCAAGCTTTGAGGCTGTCCCAAATGCGGATAGAGTACCTACACTTGAACATGATGTGCGCCGTGGTCTCCGGCTCCCTTTTGCAAAGTTGGCACATGCCACAATTTGGCCAACCCCTCCGCGCTAGACGATCCGCCGCCCACACTTTGTTTTGGAGAATTAGCCAAGCAAAGAATTTACACTTGGGAGGCGCCCAATTGCTCCAAACCGCCGGCTTCATGAAAGATGTAGGTTGGGGTTCGAATTGGGCCAAGTAGGCCGATGCCGCGGAGTATATGCCATTATTGGTGAGCCTCCAAGTGATCACGTCCGAGGCGCCCTCCACAAGTTGAACCTCTTGGAGCTTGTTCCAAAGAGCAAAGAACTCATTTATGTGGGCAACCGAAATACCTCCCTCAAAACCTAGGTTGCGAATCCAAAAATCGTTGCACGTGGCCTTTTGCACGGTGAAGTTATTTTTCTTGGAGATGGCAAGGATGGAGGGAGCAAGATTCTTGGGCTTTCGACCATCAAGCCACGGCGAGTCCCAAAATTTTGCGGTCTTTCCATCTCCAATTGTAATAATCACGGAGTCATAGAAGAGCTCCATATCCTCATTGTTGCATGGCGGCCCCAAACCGACCCAAGCTCGATCCGGGTCGGTCCACTCAAGCCAAGGCCAGCGCAAACGCAAAGCACGTGCAAATTTGTCGAGGTTTAAAACTCCAAGGCCTCCCATTTCCTTCGGGCTACACACCAACTCCCAATTTACTTTGCATTTACCACCGGAGACCTTGTCCGCCGCCGCCCAAAGAAAGGCGCGTTTAAGCTTGAGAATGGCCGTCATGATACTCTTGGGAGGGGACAAGGCGGTGAGGGGGTAGATGTCTTGCGAGGTGGTGACGGATTTAATGAGAGCCACTCTACCGGCCGCATTGATGAGTTTCCCATGTCCGATGGGAAGCTTGTGCACCATTTTGTCCACAATAAATTGGAAATCCACTCCACGGAGACGGTGCACGGAGAGGGGGAGCCCCAAATAACGGATTGGGAAGTGGGAGCGCGCAGCGGGGAATTCTTGGAGGATGGTCTCAAGATCAACCTCGGTGCAACGGATAGGCACAACCGAACTTTTTTGGATATGGGTAACGAGCCCGGTAACCTCCCCAAAGTCATGAAGAATGCGAGATAGGGCGACAATGTCTTCTTTGATTGGAGCTAGGAAGATGGCCGCATCGTCACCGTAGAGTGAGGTCCTCAAGCGGGAGTTGCGCCCCCTAAGGCGATGGAGGTCACCGATGGAAGTGGCTTTATCTAGAATAGCTTGGAGTGGGTCGATGGCTTTATCTAGAATAGATTTGGTGTTGAAGATGTTGATTTGTTTTATAAATTAATTGGTTAAACTTACCAAATAAAATACACTGTTATACAAATTCTGTAATGGATTAAGATGATATTGATTTGGTATTCTAAATGTTGATGATTTGTTTTATAAACTTACACGGACTTAACTTGAAACAAAATTTGATAGGCCTTGAAGAGGAAGGAGCCATCAGTTAAGCGGCGGACTCAGTAATCGGTGCTCTGATTCCAAGAGCTGGAGTACATCTACGGATATAAGTGCCAGATGTAGGCTGGAGAAAATGTCACTGGTACCATCTTTGGTAAGAGAAACAAAATAGTTCCTCGATCAGCAGGGATCATGGGCGTCTTCGGGGATTCAGTTTTCGAGTGTAGAAGCATAATGTTCAGCTTCACGAGTTAACTCGGATACCGGTGGCGGACAGGAGCAGCTTGGCGCGCACACTGATTCTTGAGTAGTCCTGCTTATTCTAAGTTCTGGACAGGATCATGGCCTGACGTCTGCAATAACAATGAACTAGTCAGTTAGTATTTCTTATTTTGTCCCCATGCGACCTTGAAAGCCACAACTCAGCATGCTGGTGCAAAGGAAGTTCAAAGCGCCGCCTATTGGTAACGCGGAAAATAAAGTTATAAAAACGGCACATGGCCAATGTAGCTTCAGGGATATAGTTTTTAGTGCAGAACGAAGGGATACCGAGGAATATGGGCGTCCTGGGACATGGACATGAAAAAACACACTCGACATGCATTAATTGCACCGTTACCAGTTAAGAAACTGATAAAATGCACCGGTCAGCAGTCTTCTTAATCCTCTGTTTGGGTCCTCCTCTTTAATTTGTTCTCCTCTTCTGTCTTTAGGAGAAGCTTATCGCAATCCAGGCGACAAACATAATTAGCAGAAACCTCATAAGCAACCAACTGTCTTCTAGGCCATTGCGTAGACTATAGCATGTTTTTGCACAACACCACCACTTTTTGTATAATTTGTTGCACATAGGTCCAAATTAGAGATTAACCAGAATAATAGCAATTCTGACGATTGAGGCTCATATCGGTGATTACGTGTCATTACATGTCCACAATTGTCATCCAGCTCACATTATGTAAGATTGACCTCAAATTTGGTCGAATTTCCCAAAAAAAAATCAAAAAAACCGTGAAACAATAGAGGTAATTATAACAAAGAACCCTAATTGATCTAGGAGGTTTCGAGACATCATTTACCAGCTCTTTAAATTTTGCTTAGTTTATAATGATTCACCCAAAATTTGGTAAATTTTCAATTTTGTAATAAAATTTTGAAACAATTCCACTAGTTTAAACAATGGACGATAATTAATCTAGAAAATTTTGAGGCATATTTAATAACCGTTTAAAGGCTGGCCATGTTTGTCAGATTTGGCAAAAATATATGAACTAAAATAAATCTAAAAATGTCTAGTAATTGAAATAACAGACACTAATTAGTTTGGGTAATTTCTAGACTTTTTACCAACTTTTTAATTGCTTAGTCATATATTTCAGTTTTTAACTTTACCAAAAAAATCAAACTTTCACACTAATTAACATGGTCATATTTCTAGATTTTTTTTGAAAAAGTTAACCAAATCGACCTAATCTAAAAATTATGGCGAAATATGAGTTGGATGTCCCATTGAACATGCAATTTGCCACGTAATCACTGACTCACGGGTCCCAGTCGTTAGAATTATTGTTAATCGTGTTAATATGTGATTTGGACGTATTTACAACCTATTACGTGACAAGTTAATTGTTTGTGCAAAAAAACATGTAGAGTGAGTACTGATTTGTGCAATTTCCACAACATACTTGCTATCAAACGTAGGCTTACCGGGAAAAACCTAGGTTAGTTAGTGGAAATCCATTTTGGCTCCTGAGCTCATATGCTCCTGACTAAAAAAATAGTAATTTTTTTTAGAAATTCTAAAATAATTTGGTGATGAACATATATATGTTTTCTACATTCCTATCAAATTTTATGAGGAAATGACATTTCTACTGCGCTGTGCAAAATAGACAAAATCACTGCTCTGAAAAGATATTTTCAAATCTCATTTTGATCACTGGATTTCGGAAATCCACTTTGGCTCCCGGGCTCATCTGCACCCGGGTGCCTTTTCGATTTTTTTTGAATTTTGAAAACGCTTCAAACAATTCTGAAAAAAATTGTACGGAAACATATTCATGTATTCAATACTCGTGTAAATTTTCGACAGAAAATATCAATTTTTGCGCCCTGTGCAAAAAAGACAAATATCTGACAGACAAAATAGGTGAACAGTCCACTATTCAAAAAGACAGATTTGTCTTTTTTACACAGGGCGCAAAAATTGATATTTTTGGTCGAAATTTTACACGAGTGTTGAATACTTCAGTATGTTCATGTCCAATTTTTTTCAGAATTGTTCGAAGCATTTTCATATTTTAAAAAAATCGGAAACAAAACCGGGAGCAGATGAGCCGGGAGCCAAAACGCCATCCCAACTGGATTTGTCTTTTTTGCAACACCTCCCTCGGCTAGTTAGGGGAGAATATCTAGTGCTACCACCCCTTAGGGTGCTACAAATCCTACCAACAAAAAAATCAATTTTAAATTTGTCAAAAAAATCTAGGAAAAAATGTGAGTGTTAACAAGATATGTTTCTATTACCTCCAAAAATTTCAATTCCAAATTCGAAATGAGCAGTGAGAAACAAAAAAGACAAATCTGCTATGAATAGTGTTACTGGTGCCACTAAAAGACAAAAGCAGAAAAATGGCACTATTCGCATAGGAGCATACGGGTGGTTCGGTTAACCATGGCCGCGCCCGTCCTTTTTGCTACAAAAGGGAGAAGTTGACGTTGGGGGGCCACTTAATTAAAATAGGCATGCACCTGAGGGTAGAGATCTACTCGTTCTTCTCGGATGGAAGCTGACACTCTGTTTCACGGCGATGTCAGATCGGAGGTTCCAAACAATGGTTCATTCAGGACAATAACCGATGGTTCCATTTAAACGATGGTCCATTCAGGACAATAAACCGATGGTTCCATTTCCATATGCCTCCATTGCAGGAGTTGTCATTGCACGTTCATTTGTGGTCTCCAACTCCAATTTCCATATGCCTCCATATATACGAGCTTTGGCCACTGCAAATGCATATTTGTGGTCTCCAATTGCAAAGCATGCATGAGTGGACTCGGATTGTCTTCAGCTCCTTTGTTGTTTTCTCCACCACCGTGTTGCACCTGGTCTATTGGCCATTGCATGCATGTCTTGATCTGATGTACAAAAGATGATTGAGCCCCGATTGTCTCTAGCGTCTGATCTGTATTTGTTGGTTTCCCCTTAATTATATTTGTTTTGGGTGACGTACGACGAAGATGATACCAGCTAGCCAACGTTACTCACGTGTACGTAGTTCCAACACTCCCTCAGGTACGGTGTAAAAAGGGCGCTATGAAAAGAAGATAGTTTCACTACTTAGGCTTAATTATGATTAATTAAGAGCTATTAGTTAGGGAGTATGTGAAACCAAATGAAGGTTGGCTGCATACGTGGGATTAGGTGAAACTTATTGATTGTATGTGTGGGATAGGAGTATAGGCAATCTAGATGCTTGGGATTAGTTGAAACCGATTGGATGAAAAATTGGAACATGAGATCGCACTCAACTGTCCTGAAAAATAAAAAGATCGCACTCAACCATTCATCTTGCGCCTATAGATATATCATATATGTAGGCTTCTTTACTCCAAAGGAATGCGGTAATCGGGTAGTATAAGAGCATCTCCACTTGGTGCCTAAATTGTATCCAGCACCCCTCAATCGGAGGCCCCTTTCGGGGGTGTCGGACGCTGGTTCAGCGCTTTTTTTTCGGCCTCCCACACCGGCACCTCTAAACATAATCTCCAAACACAATTGATCTCATCAAACCCAAAATATACAATTGTCAACACGGTCGGGGACGAATGTTCCGGCACGGTCAAACAGCTTCACCGACCAACACAGACACGGCCAAATAGTTTCGCCGGCTAACACAGACACGGTCAAACAGCTTCACCGACCAACACAGACATGGCCAAATAGTTTCGCCGGCCAACACAGACACGGCCAATAGCATCACTAGCCAACACAGGCATGGCCAATAGCATCACCGGCCAACACAGGCACAACCATCAACATGTTTTGCCACCAAAATACGTCAAGACATCGAAGAACATGAGACTCATTCTTCTTGGGTCTCGGCATCCGCGGCCCTTTGTCTCCTCGTTTTCATTATACACGCGACTTCGTCGGCAAAGTATTGTTGCCGATCCGCCATCATATTTGACGTATCCATGGCCATGATCTTGAGCTCCCGGTTTTCTTGCACGTCCTTGATTTTTTGCCCTTTCACCTCCCTTGATTCTTGCATCTCCTTCATCTTTTGGCCTTACCCGTTGTAGTACATATCCCATCTTTCTTTGTTCGCTTCGTGCATCTTGTCCTTGAGAATTGTGGAGGATGCGATGAACGTGACAAGAGACTCTTGTAGGGAGGAAGATGCCCCGGCCTTGTGTGACGCCGCCTTCGCCTTCTTGTTCCCAGTCACCGGTTTCAACATCGTGCACATGCTGGCTCTCCTTGCCGTCCTCCCCGCACTCCTCCTCCTCCTGGGCCTCCTCGTCTCGGCCGTGTTCATACCGGCCTTCGTACTCGTCCAGGCCGGCATCGTCAAGAGGGATCTGGCCACGAATAATAGTATTTATGGTGTCCTAGTTTATAAACATGCTACCACAATAAATGCAAAATTCTTTAAACTGCCGGCGACATCATTAAATGCACAATTCAAAACGTACCTCGGCTTCCGCCATTCCACCGAGCACACTGGCATCGTCATCACTGAACTGCTGGTGCGACACCACGGCCGCGACGCCTGCAGATCGATGAAGCGCGGGTGAGTCGCTGAAGTGGGCATCCTGGTTGAGGTCGATTTCTCGGCCGTTGTTGGGCTCGTCAGGCTAACTAGAGAAGCGTGAGTCTGCAACGGCGACACGGATGCCTCGTTGAAGTCATTCAAGAAAGACGGCAATGCTCCTCGAGGAGGGCGAGCCGATGAGCTCGCTTGGCTCAGGTCGCCTAGATATTGGGCGATGGAGAGAAGGCTTTTGACGAGGTTAGAGCTCGGCAATTCCCTGGGTCGAGTACCCCGGGTTGATTAAAGGGGAGGAAGATGAACGTTGGTGATCACGACGGCTAACAGGGGGCGATTTACCCAGGTTCAGGCTCCCGGAGGATAACACCCTACTCCTGCTTGTATGGAATTATGATCAAGGTGGCTACAATGGCGAGATGGCAATCTCGCTAGGGTTTGAGTTGGTGTTCGCTAGTTGCTTAGTTGCCCTAGACGAGGGACCCTCCCAGCCTTTATATGATAGGCTGGGTCTCGGGTGAACGGTGCTGATGGCACGTACAGGATGATCAAGCTGATGACCTAACGGCGACTACCTTGGGCCGCACATCATCCTTCTTGGGCCTTCCTTGGGCCTTCCTTGGCGTGACCCAGGTACCACCACCGTGGGGTACTCGAAAGGTAACCCCACAACAGTAGCCCCCGAGTGCTTAGTCGAATCGTAGAGTCGGGTAAAGGACTCCTTCCTTCCGGGCACGCCACCAGGTTCCTGAAAGGAACAAATAAAATGGTCGACTCCGGCCGTTCAGGGCTTATGGAGGATTTCTTAGCCGAAACCTCGACTGCAGGGTGAAAACTGCGAGTGTTGTTCTGATCGGTGATTTTTCGACTCCGATTGTTCTGAGTCATTCGGGAGCGCGTGGGAGTAGCCCCCGAGATTAAGCTGAATTGCTTGCAATTGAGGTTAAACTCAATTTTCCTTCAGTCGAAAAGCCCGCTCCCGATGGGAGTGAAGAAGTGACTCGAATTGACAGAGTCGCAACTTGCTTTGCATGACTTACTTTGTACTCGGCCGGTTTGGCTTACTGCTTTAAGTTTGCTCAGCTCGTGGAGCTTACTGTATTTCTTGTGCAGTCGAATGGACTTGTCGAGTCGACTCAGCTTTTAGAGCTTACTGTATTTTTGTTGCACTCGAATGAACTGTCCGGGTGCTCCATCAGCCCATTGGCTTACCACGCCTCCGCAGATGACGTCAGTGCTGACGTTTTCGGCGTGCTCTGCGTCCGATGGGACGTGACATGGTGGTTCCAGTGCCAGCATTGACTGATCTGACCGTTGGGCGCGAACTTTTCGTGGCGTGATGAAGACGCCTCGATTCCCGCGCGTAGTGGGTGGCGTGGGCGGCGACGGTTGGCCTCTCTGCACGACGCGTGGACGGCCGGATGAGGTTGTGGAGAGCGGCTTCGCGGTGAATGGCCAGGATGAACTGTCCCCGCGGTATATATTTTTCACCGCGGTGGGGAACAGTTCACGCCATCCTCATTTCGCCGCCATCTCCTCTGCTTTCTCCTCCATTGCTGCCCTTGCGCCCAGTTCTCCAGAGCTTTCTCCACTCTCCCGAGCGAAGATGGGCTTGAAAAGAGCGAAGACCACCGAGGGCACCGCCGCCGCCGTCGATGCGGGCATGAAGAAGGTGGACGGCGACTGGGTAAAGTCGTCGGTGAAGAAGACTGATCTCGAGGGCCTCCGCGCGCAGGGGCTACTGCCGCCGGCGAACCAGGCGGCCGTGCGTGCTCCAGGAAAAGAGGTACTCCCCTCCCCTCGCGATGGGGAACGCGTCTGCTTCGTGGAGTTCCTTCCACGGGGTTTCGGGTTCCCATCCACGATTTTGTTCGTGGTCTCATGTATGCTTATGGGATTCAGATCCATGATCTGACTCCCAATAGTGTCTTGAGCATCGCGAGTTTTATCGTGCTCTGCGAGTGCTTTTTGGGAATCTCTCCCAACTGGCTTCTCTGGAAGTCGCTATTCCTCGTCAAGAGGAACGTTGGGAAGTCGAAGCAGGTCTACCCAGTCGGCGGCTTCGGCATCCAAGTGCATGGCGACACCACGTACTTCCAAATAAAAAAGTCCGACTCCGTCCAGAACTGGCGGAAGAAATGGTTCTATGTCAAGTGCGACCAAGAAGGCCTTCCTGACTTCGCAGCTGATCGCGTGTTGCAGAAGACGAATGCGTGGACGCACCCGCTGTCGAAGGAAGACAGGGAGGCGACCAAACCGCTGCTGGCGCTCCTCCGCGATCTTCTGAAGACCCTTGGGCGCGAGACAGGTGGGGTGCATCTGATTGCCACCTTCTTCAGGCTTCGGGTGCAACCGCTCCGTTCTCGCGTCCACCCGATGTGGGCGCATGAAACCGGCGATGAACTTGACGACGAACAAGTCAAGTCGAAGGTGAGGAGCATCACCAGCCTCCGAGCCGCCGATACGTGCAACGTGAAGTGCCCGGTGAAGCCGTATGGGCCGAACAACCCTGTGCCTGAGGTAAGCTTCCTGTTTGTTGTGCTTCTGTCTTGTATGTTCTGTCGAAATTTTTCTTTTGTCTGACCCGAATTTTTGACAGGGTCATTCCAGCTTTGCCAGCCTTCCTCCGCTGATGGAGAACGGTCCTCACGAAGAGGCAGAGATCTTGAAGGAGGACGAGGATGATGACGATGAACTTCCTTCCGCTAACTCTCCGAGCGAAGAGGTGGAGGAGGATGATGAAGACGAAGAGCCGCTGCAGAAGCGGCCAAGGCGAAAGAGTGGCGAGTCTGCTTTGACTTCGTCGCCCGCAAAGCAAGTGGAGGTGGAGGACGTGGACGGGGCGAGCGAGTCGTCCTCGGGTGCCAGGCGCACGAGCGACCTGACAGAGCCTTTGGTCGTGCCTCCCCTTAGCTCTGCGCCGCCGATTGGGTTCGCGAGGATGCCCTCCGTCTCCCTGGGCAGCGATGATGATCAGGACGTCACCAGGTTAGTCTTGAAACCATCACCTTGTTCTGTCGAGTGCCCTTTTTGCCTTTGCGAGTATCTGAATTGATTTATCTTGTTGCAACAACCGTACTGGCGCTGTAGGTTCTTCGCCTCCAGAGATGGAGCACACTTCTGCTCCCGTGTTTGAGCAGACCGCGAAGGCGACCGAAGAGGAGCCACAGGCGGGTGATGCGTCGACCTTGAAGGCTTCGACTTCCTCCGTGCCAGAGAAGACTGTTGATGCGACCTCGGTGGACGCTGGATTGCTTGAGCATGTAAGTGTGCTTTACCTCAATCTGCAAGATCTGTATCGGGTGCGCGAATAGCGCTCCCGATGGGAGTAGCCCCCGAAGATGTGCGTGACTAGAATAGTCGGGCACAGATTGATGTCTTGTTCTTTCCACAGCCGTTTTGTCGCCAGCTGATGGAGGGAGCCGCAGCCTTCGTGCGAATGGAGAAGGAAAAGGATCGACTCCACGCTGCTTTGGAGCAAGCTAACAGTAAGTACTAACCCTTGTGTTCGAGAGGTGCTGCGATTATCTTCATTGTTGACTTTGCTCCGGTGATCCACAGGCGAGAAGGAGAGCATGGCGAGGCGGGTCGCGGAGCTGGAGAAATCCCTGGGTGCAGCTCAAAAGCGTGAGCGAACCCGGGGTGATCTAGAGAAGACCCAGGTTGAACGCTTGCTCGCACTCGCCAATGTAATCGGAGGTAAGTATCTCGGCTCATTGCCTACTTTGTCTTGTGTCGACTTCTGATGTCTTACAAGTGTGGTCCTCTTCGTTGTTCAGAGCCGTGCGGAGGCGCTCCTCCAGAAGAGACTTCCAGTGAGAATGTCGACCTGGAGAAAGCTGTTGGCTTCGTTGACCGCGCCCATGCGTATGCTTCGCCTGCACTGCAGCAATCTTCGGCGGCGCTGCAGAAGTCGAAAGATGCCTTGGCGAGTGTGCACCGGAGCATCTTCCCCAACCAGCCGTCGCCGGTCGATGTTGACGCGCTTGCGGCTCCGTTTGAAGGCGAAGCGACCACCCTGGTGGACTACACGCGTGCTCAGACGGTACGCGGCTGTAACATCCCAAAATTTCAAAAATTTAAAAACTTCCATCCATGCATCATCTTTTGCTGCATTGCATTTTAAATCGCTTGTTTTGAGTTTTAAACTCAAACTTTGGTGTTAAAATAATTATTTTGACATAATAGGGTTAATTAACCCTTGTCATAAAACCAATTATTTTATTTTATTTTGTTGGCAAACTAAGTGCCAAAGTGTTCTATTTTTAACAAGCTTTTCAAAAAGTATTTTATCAAATTTTTCTGAAAAGTTTAAGTTTGGTTTTGCCTTGTTTTTGAAAACAGAAAATAGAAAAAGGTTTTGTTTAAAAAAAAAAAAAAAAGAAGGCCGGCCGAGCCAGCCCAACCGGGCCAGCCCAGCAAGCCACAGCCCAGCTCAGCCCACCCGCATCCTTTCCCCCTCTCTCCCACTGACATGCGGGTCCCGCATGTCAGCTCCGCCCCCAACAGCCGCGGGAGCTTGCCCGTCACCCCGTCGGCTCCCTCGCGTGATTGCGCACTACCGCGAGTGCGAACTGCCGCACCATCGCCCGCCCCTTAACCCCACCACCTCCTCTCCATTTGCCCCCACTTCTCCCGTCCCAATAGCCCCCGGGCTGCCCCCAATCGTGCTCGCCGTCCCGCCGATTGCCGCCACCGTCGAGCTCGATTCCGGTGAAGTCCGGCATCCCCGTGCCATTTCTTCCCTCCCCCTTCATTTATTTCTTCATGGCGCACCTTTTTGACAAGGTTTTGTACCCTCCCGTGCCTCAGTTGGACGCGAGCATCCTCGGCCCGACGCCGGCCGCCCGCGGGAGCAACTCCGGCAAGGAATTCCCGCCGCACCGGAGCTCCAAGTCGCCGCCACCCTCGCCACCGAGCCCGCCTCCGTCCCCTGCACGCCGTGGTGAGCACGCCGTCCTCCCTCTCCCTCTGGACACGCCGGAACGCGCCGTGCCGGCCCGGCACCGCCGCGCGGGCTAGGGTTCCGGCCGGTTGCGCCGCCCTATTCCGGCCAATCGGCCTCGGCCGTTGGATCTTGATCCGGTGGCCGCGTTCTATTTCTTTAACCGAACCGGTACCGACAAATCAGGAGCCGCCACGTGGCCCGAATTCTTTTAATCTTTTCTGTTTTTCTGTTTTTAGGCAGAAAATCATCCAAACTTAGAAAATTCATATCTCCTAAACCACAAATCCAAATTTAGTGATTTTGATGTCTATGGATTCAGAAAAATGTGTAGAATACAGTGGTGCAATAAAATTTCACTTTTGATACGTGCACACACTTGGTATTTGCAGAAACCCTAAAACCTTATTTTAGCCATATCTTGAGTTCCACAAATCCAATTTGAGTGATCCAAGTTGCAGAGGCTTTGTCTAGTTGTCCTCTGTCCAGTAGTATTGTTTTCCAAATTTTGTAAAATATTTTATTACAGAAAACTATAAAACCCTTGTTTTTGCCTTTTTGAGTGTTTTGGATTTATTCCTATTAAGTAAATTAATAAAATTTGTTTTGTAGCATCATGCATATAGCACAACCAGAGAATAGAAAGTAAATTTATTTTTGTGTTGTTGTAAATTTTGCATATTCATGCATAGCATAATTTTTGTATTGCCACTTGTGTGAATTGTATGTTTATTTGTGTGTGTTGTTTTTGTTGATTATTCGGAGGGAACCGAGGACCTTTGCAGCTGCTACTCCTGCTCCGCTTGTTGCCAAGGCAAGTGGCACACTTGCATATTTCTGTCCTATTATTTTGAATTATGCATGTTGTAGTATTACTTGGAAAATTGCATGATAAGTTATTAGTATTGCTATGCTTTAAAACTATTTAGTATAGTTCCTCCTTTACTAGTTGGTCTAGACACACCTATGATAACTTGGTAGAATTTTAGTCTTGCTATGCAAAATGTTGTTTTTGATAAAAGTAAAATATCTACTAAGTTGAAAGAACCTCCTGGGTGGATTTTGGAATTGCTTGGCGGTTGGAGTTGAGTGGCTGCTCGGGGCCATGTCTATGGTTTTACCCGAGTATGTGCACTTGTGGATGGCCACCCAGGGACAAAGAGATCGACGTTACCCCCTGTTTAGTTAGCTTCCAGTGCAGCCATTAGTCATATGGGCTCTGTCTTGATCAACTAAGTTGTGTGGACTCACCCCGGCTTGACAGGTGGTGGTAGAGGGTTGTAGGTGGAACGTGTCAGGCCGGTATGGGGTGGGAAAATGCTTCTGAAAGATCTCGTCTTAACCTTCTTCTTTTCCAGAAACACTAATGGAGTGTGAGGGATAGTTTGGGTTGGTTAAGTCTAGTGGTGAAAGTGCACAACCTCTCGAGAGTAGTAAAACTATGATCATAGCCGTGTCCCCGGTTACGGACATTTCTGAGCAAACTGGACGAGGACGTCAACGGAAGATCTCATCACTCAAATTTCTCTAAATTAAAAATTGTTGGGTGAACAAGGGTAGCCGAGATGGTGGCTTTCATGCCATGAAAGTCTCGAATAGATGAAAAAAAAATTGTTTTATGAAGAGTTAGGAAAAAGTTGGCTTTCTGCAAAATAGCCTTCAAACTCCACCAAGCCAAATATGCATATAGGTTACTAGAGTTGTTCCAATATGAGTCCACAAAGTGTTACTTGCCAGTTCCATTTTATATGGTTCTGACCCACCTTGTTGATATATTTTATCAGGTTGTTCCGATGAAGAGTGAGGTTCGTTAGGGGTTTCGAGTCTACAACCGACATGTTCGCCTGTGGCAGCATGAAGATGATGGAGACTCCATGCTTAATATTTATTCCGCTGTTTACTCTAAATAAAGCTAGCTCCGAGCTATGCACTTTGTAATCGAAACTACTTTGAATTCTGGATCATGCGTGAAATAAATTGATGCACTGTTGTGGTATTTCATCTTGTACTGTGTGTGCTAGCGAGTCGATCCAGGGACTAGCACTATACACAGGTATCTTGTCTATTTTAACAGGCAAGGTCACTACAGATGGTATCAGAGCCAGGTTGCCTGTAGGTTCGAAACCCTAGGTTTGGATAGACATAGGTTGACCCTAGGAAATCCAAAAACCTATTTTCTGCATTTCAACTTTTGTACTAAGTTATTTTATTTTATTATTATTTTGACTAACCATCGTAACTCTTGTCTAATGCTCTTTTGTCTAACCTTTGTGTAGATGTCTGTCTTCACTCACATGAGAGTTCGACCGACGATGACACCTGTGTCTTTGGTAGACAGCTGATGGGTATCTGCAGAGTTCTGAGCCTCGTTACTCCTATCTTCAAGGGTAGAGTGGTGCCTTCTGATGTACCCACAGTCCACCGCTGGGAGATTGAGACAGAGGTATTGTCCAGGCCTATTGGTACACCCACTGCGCCGATTGTTTTCAAGAAGAAGTACACCTCTTGGGGAACTGGACTTTTGATGGCAAAGCAGGAGGTTTTGTCCCGTATCTGTGAGCAGTACTTCGAGCTTTTACCCCAGAGTCTATCTATCGTCGCTTCGGCAAGCGTGATGCTCAGGGAATGCCATACTGGACCGTGGAAGGTCGCAAGGACTTGGATATATTTGAGCTACACTTGGAGGATCTGGAGACGCTACTCTACAGGACTGGGTATGAGTTACGTGCAGAGATGATGGTTCTAGACCAGGCCAAGGAGCTGGTCGAGGCGCAGAGAGTGCAGATTGAGACCGCTGAGGAGCTAGCAGAGGCACAGGAGGCCCAAAAGCAGAAGCTCATGGAGGATAACCAGAAGCTGGAGGCAGAGAATCTCAAGCTAGGGAACAAGGTGGACCAACAGCAGGCGATGATAGCAGCCCTGCAGGAGCAGTGTGCCCGTCTCGCCAAGGAGTCAGCTGGCGAGTCATCGGAGGAAGACCCTGAGGAGAGAGTCATGTACACCA
Source organism: Puccinellia tenuiflora (assembly GCA_012064385.1). Classification (NCBI taxonomy): domain Eukaryota; kingdom Viridiplantae; phylum Streptophyta; class Magnoliopsida; order Poales; family Poaceae; genus Puccinellia; species Puccinellia tenuiflora. The sequence continues at coordinate 71,601 of QRDG01000499.1, forward strand.
CTGATGGCGAGGAGGTCTCGGTTGAGGAGTGGAAGGCTAGGAAAGCGAGTTCTGGACAGAAGCGCCGCAAGACTGAAGCCGCCGTGGAGTTTCTTGCCAGGATCCAGGACGAGTAGTTGCCCACCTCTCCTTAATAAGTCGTTAGTCGACAATAAGCTTTAGTATTGACCTACCAACTTGTGGTATGGCAGTACCTTCGTACTTGTTTTCCAGAACCTTGCTACGTGGTTACCTAAACGTTTAGTACGGTTTTCCCAAAATTCTATGTTCGAGTTCTCTTTGAGTTCGCTTGTTTGTTTGTTGTTAATTGCTTGTATGGGTAGAAATATTTCTTTAGATCTTTCTATCTATACTCATCTATTCTTAAAACCACAGATGCCTCCCCGTCGTGATCCCGAGAACGATGCAATTCAACAACTGATAGCAGCTCAAGCCCAGCTGATGCAGATGATGACGCAATTCATTGCGCACGCACAGAACAACAACAATCCGCCACCACCACCCCCGCCGCCACCACCGCCACCACCTCAAGTGGACAGACTGGCTAGGTTTCTGAGGCTCAAACCCAATAAATTCTCGACCGCAACTGAGCCAATTGTGGCAGACGATTGGTTGCGCTCAATCAGTAAGGATCTAGTGACATGTGAGTGCAGTGACACCGAAAAAGTGAGGTTCACGGCACACTTGCTTGAAGGGCCAGCAGCCCAATGGTGGGAGACCTACCAGATCACTCACCCACTGGATGGACTCACGTGGGAGACGTTCAAGGAGGGATTTCGCAATGCACACATTTCCACGGGTATTATGAACTTAAAGAAAGAGGAGTTCCGCAATCTGAGGCAGGGTAACAGGACGCTCAAGGAATATATGGATGACTTCTACACGTTGTCTCGTTACGCTCCTGAGGATATTGACACCGATGGCAAGAGAAGGGAGAAATTCCTTAGGGGACTGTGTGATGAACTAAAGGTCCCTTTGTCAGTTGCATACACCCCAAATTACCAGACCCTTCTTGATCAAGCAATAACACTGGAAGATAATATCAAGAAGGCTGAAAACAGGAAGAGGAAGCTGAGTACCAACAAACACCATTCTGAGCCCTCATACAAGAAGCACTTCTCGCATGATATGAGCCATGGACATAAACATGGGAACCACCATAGTGGAGGAAGCAACCACAAGCATCATGGTCATAACCACACCGGTGGATTCAAGGGAAATAATGGAGGCTACAAAGGAAATGGACATGCTGGCCATAGTCAAAACCATGGACAGCATCGCCCTAATCATGAGCATAAGAAGGATATTAGCCAAGTGATTTGCTTCAAGTGCAAGAATAAGGGTCACTATGCTACAGATTGCCCAGAAAGGAAGACTGAAGAAGCTGCCAAGCCCAACCCTTTCCAGAAGGGACATGTGAACCACATCAATGTGGAGGAAGTCTATGATGAACCCGATGTTGTGATTGGTACGTTCTTGCTCAACTCCTTTCCAGCTCTAGTCTTATTTGATACCGGAGCATCACATTCATTCATTTCAAGGGCATTTGTAAACAAACATGGGCTAGTAGTTGAGAGTATAGGGAAACCTATTAGGGTAAGTTCTCCTGGTGGAGAAATGATAGTGAATTCTGAGTGTAGACAGTTGAATATGAAGATTGGAAAACATCAGTTTCCGGCAGACTTGATCGTCCTAGAGACCCAAGGTTTGGATGTTATCTTGGGAATGGATTGGATGACTAGTTTTGAAGGAATCATAGACTGTGCAAATAGAGCTATCACTCTCACCACACTAGAAGGAAAGAAAATAAGGTTTCGATCGAAGTTTGAATTAAGGAAAGTTAGGCTTAATTCTCTTAAGGGGGTTAGCCTAGGAGATGTCCTTATAGTGAAAGAATATCCAGATGTGTTTCCAGAAGAACTACCGGGAATGCCACCTGATAGAGATGTTGAGTTTCTCATTGAACTAAAACCGGGTACAGGACCAATTGCTAAAAGACCATACCCAATGGCCACAGATGAATTAAAAGAGCTCAAGAAGCAGCTTGATGAGCATCTGCAGAAAGGATTTATTCGTCCAAGTTCCTCACCATGGGGGGCACCAATCCTATTCGTGCAGAAGAAGGATAGTACACAGAGGCTAGTCACGGACTATCGAGCCCTGAATGAACAAACCATCAAGAATAAGTATCCACTACCAAAAATCAATGATCTCTTTGATCAATTGGAAGGTGCTTGTGTATTTTCAAAAATCGATCTTCGATCAGGGTACTTCCAGATGAAAGTCAGAGAAATGGATATACCCAAGACCGCTTTCACCACTAGATATGGCCTATATGAGTATACGGTGATGCCATTTGGGTTGACCAATGCACCGGCATATTTCATGAACATGATGAATAAAGTGTTTATGGACTTTTTGGATAAATTTGTCGTTGTATTCATCGATGACATTTTAGTCTACTCTAAAAGCCACAAAGAGCATGAAGAACATTTGCACCTGATATTGCAAAGACTCCGAGAGCATAAGTTATATGCCAAATTCAGCAAGTGTGAATTTTGGTTGGACCAAGTTGGATTTCTTGGACACGTGGTGTCTAAGGAAGGAATAGCGGTGGATCCTGAAAAAGTATCCGCGGTGACAAATTGGGTACCACCAAAGAATGTTGGCGAGATCCGAAGTTTCTTGGGATTGGCGGGATATTATCGGAGGTTCATTGAAAATTTCTCCAAAATCGCCAAGCCTATGACAGAACTATTGAAGAAGGATAAGAAGTTTGAGTGGACTGACGCATGTGAGTCTAGCTTTCAAGAACTAAAGAAGCAATTAGTATCCGCCCCTGTTCTGTGTCTACCAGATATAGAGAAAGATTTCCAAGTCTATTGTGACGCTTCACGTCATGGCTTGGGAAGTGTGTTAATGCAAGGAGGCAAGGTAGTGTCTTATGCTTCAAGACAGCTTAAGAAGCATGAAGTTAATTACCCCACTCATGACTTGGAGTTAGCTTCAGTGGTACACGCTTTGAAGACATGGAGGCAATATTTGTTTGGCAACCGTTGTGAAGTATTCACTGATCATAAAAGTCTGAAATATATCTTTACCCAGAAGGAGTTGAATATGCGTCAAAGGAGATGGTTAGAACTTATCAAGGACTATGATTTGAGTATACAGTACCATCCTGGAAAAGCCAACGTAGTGGCTGATGCTTTGAGCCGCAAAGTCTATGTAAACGGACTTACGGTAGGAGAATTACCTGAAGATTTATGCAAAGAATTTAAGGACCTTAGGTTGGAAGTGGTACCTGAGGGATTCTTAGCCTCATTAGAAGTACAACCTCTTTTGATGGACAAAATAAAGGAAGCACAGAAAGGTGATAAAGTGATGGAAGAAATCAAAAAGAACGAAGGCAAGGCCAAGGGTTTTCGGGAAGATGAAAATGGTACCATGTGGTTTGAGAAACGCATTTGCGTACCACAAGATGAAGCCCTTAGGAAGTTGATTCTTCAAGAAGCTCATGACTCCCCTTACTCTATACATCCAGGAAACACTAAGATGTATATGGATGTTAAGGAGAGATTTTGGTGGAATGGCTTGAAGAGAGATATCGCTGAGTATATCGCAAAATGTGATGTATGCAGTCGTGTGAAGGCCGAACACCAGAAGCCAGCAGGATTACTACAACCATTACCAGTTCCAGACTGGAAGTGGGAACAAATTGGTATGGATTTCATCACAGGATTACCCAGAACCAAATCTGGATATGATTCGATTTGGGTCATAGTTGATCGTCTAACGAAAGTAGCCCACTTTGTGCCAGTGAAGACTACGTATTCCAGTGCAAAATTAGCAGAAATATATATGAAGAGAATTGTGTGTTTACACGGTGTTCCTAAGAAGATTGTATCTGATAGGGGTACCCAATTTACCTCACATTTCTGGAAGCAATTGCATGAATCACTTGGAACCAGGCTGGAGTTTAGCACAGCTTTCCACCCACAGACTGATGGACAGACAGAAAGAGTAAATCAGATTTTAGAGGACATGCTCAGGGCATGTGCACTGGACTACAAATCAAGTTGGGATGATAATCTGCCATATGCGGAGTTCTCTTATAACAATAGCTACCAAGCCAGTATAGAGATGTCTCCATTTGAAGCTTTGTATGGTAGGAAATGCACTACACCATTACTTTGGAGTGGTGTAGGTGAGAGAAGTTTATTCGGACCAGATATAATTAAAGAAGCAGAAGAGAAAGTGAGATTGATAAAAGATAGACTGAAAATTGCTCAATCAAGACAGAAGAGTTATGCGGATTCCAAGAGAAGAGAGATTACATATGAAGTTGGAGATAGAGCATATCTTAGAGTTTCACCACTTCGTGGAGTAAAGAGATTTGGCATCAAAGGAAAACTTGCACCTCGCTTTATTGGACCCTATAAAATCTTATCTCGCAAGGGAGAGGTAGCGTATGAGTTGGAATTACCGGAGGTCTTATCAACAGTTCATAATGTTTTCCATGTGAGTCAGTTGAAGAAATGTCACCCGGAGATGGCAGAAACACCACTGAGAGATACAGTTCCGCTAGAAGAAGTTCAACTGGAGAGTGATCTTACTTATGAAGAGAAGCCTATAAAGATCTTAGAGACAGCAGAAAGGGTTACTCGTACCAAAACCATCAAGTTCTGCAAAGTCCAATGGAACCATCATACGGAGGATGAAGCTACATGGGAACGAGAAGATGATCTTCGAGCAGACCACCCGCACCTATTTGCTAGCCAATCCGAATCTCGGGGACGAGATTCATCTTAAGGGGGTTAGGTTTGTAACATCCCAAAATTTCAAAAATTTAAAAACTTCCATTCATGCATCATCTTTTGCTGCATTGCATTTTAAATCGCTTGTTTTGAGTTTTAAACTCAAACTTTGGTGTTAAAATAATTATTTTGGCATAATAGGGTTAATTTACCCTTGTCATAAAACCAATTATTTTATTTTATTTTGTTGGCAAACTAAGTGCCAAAGTGTTCTATTTTTAACAAGCTTTTCAAAAAGTATTTTATCAATTTTTCTGAAAAATTTAAGTTTGGTTTTGCCTTGTTTTTGAAAACAGAAAATAGAAAAAGGTTTTGTTTAAAAAAAAAAAAAAGAAGGCCGGCCGAGCCAGCCCAACCGGGCCAGCCCAGCAAGCCACAGCCCAGCTCAGCCCACCCGCATCCTTTCCCCCTCTCTCCCACTGACATGCGGGTCCCGCATGTCAGCTCCGCCCCAACAGCCGCGGGAGCTTGCCCGTCACCCCGTCGGCTCCCTCGCGTGATTGCGCACTACCGCGAGTGCGAACTGCCGCACCATCGCGCGCCCCTTAACCCCCACCACCTCCTCTCCATTTGCCCCCACTTCTCCCGTCCCAATAGCCCCCGGGCTGCCCCCAATCGTGCTCGCCGTCCCGCCGGTTGCCGCCACCGTCGAGCTCGATTCCGGTGAAGTCCGGCATCCCCGTGCCATTTCTTCCCTCCCCCTTCATTTATTTCTTCATGGCGCACCTTTTTGACAAGGTTTTGTACCCTCCCGTGCCTCAGTTGGACGCGAGCATCCTCGGCCCGACGCCGGCCGCCCGCGGGAGCAACTCCGGCAAGGAATTCCCGCCGCACCGGAGCTCCAAGTCGCCGCCACCCTCGCCACCGAGCCCGCCTCCGTCCCCTGCACGCCGTGGTGAGCACGCCGTCCTCCCTCTCCCTCTGGACACGCCGGAACGCGCCGTGCCGGCCCGGCACCGCCGCGCGGGCTAGGGTTCCGGCCGGTTGCGCCGCCCTATTCCGGCCAATCGGCCTCGGCCGTTGGATCTTGATCCGGTGGCCGCGTTCTATTTCTTTAACCGAACCGGTACCGACAAATCAGGAGCCGCCACGTGGCCCGAATTCTTTTAATCTTTTCTGTTTTTCTGTTTTTAGGCAGAAAATCATCCAAACTTAGAAAATTCATATCTCCTAAACCACAAATCCAAATTTAGTGATTTTGATGTCTATGGATTCAGAAAAATGTGTAGAATACAGTGGTGCAATAAAATTTCACTTTTGATACGTGCACACACTTGGTATTTGCAGAAACCCTAAAATCTTGTTTTGGCCATATCTTGAGTTCCACAAATCCAATTTGAGTGATCCAAGTTGCAGAGGCTTTGTCTAGTTGTCCTCTGTCCAGTAGTGTTGTTTTCCAAATTTTGTAAAATATTTTATTACAGAAAACTATAAAAACCCTTGTTTTTGCCTTTTTGAGTGTTTTGGATTTATTCCTATTAAGTAAATTAATAAAATTTGTTTTGTAGCATCATGCATATAGCACAACCAGAGAACAGAAAGTAAATTTATTTTTGTGTTGTTGTAAATTTTGCATATTCATGCATAGCATAATTTTTGTATTGCCACTTGTGTGAATTGTATGTTTATTTGTGTGTGTTGTTTTTGTTAAGATTATTCGGAGGGAACCGAGGACCTTTGCAGCTGCTACTCCTGCTCCGCTTGTTGCCAAGGCAAGTGGCACACTTGCATATTTCTGTCCTATTATTTTGAATTATGCATGTTGTAGTATTACTTGGAAAATTGCATGATAAGTTATTAGTATTGCTATGCTTTAAAACTATTTAGTATAGTTCCTCCTTTACTAGTTGGTCTAGACACACCTATGATAACTTGGTAGAATTTTAGTCTTGCTATGCAAAATGTTGTTTTTGATAAAAGTAAAATATCTACTAAGTTGAAAGAACCTCCTGGGTGGATTTTGGAATTGCTTGGCGGTTGGAGTTGAGTGGCTGCTCGGGGCCATGTCTATGGTTTTACCCGAGTATGTGCACTTGTGGATGGCCACCCAGGGACAAAGAGATCGACGTTACCCCCTGTTTAGTTAGCTTCCAGTGCAGCCATTAGTCATATGGGCTCTGTCTTGATCAACTAAGTTGTGTGGACTCACCCCGGCTTGACAGGTGGTGGTAGAGGGTTGTAGGTGGAACGTGTCAGGCCGGTATGGGGTGGGAAAATGCTTCTGAAAGATCTCGTCTTAACCTTCTTCTTTTCCAGAAACACTAATGGAGTGTGAGGGATAGTTTGGGTTGGTTAAGTCTAGTGGTGAAAGTGCACAACCTCTCGAGAGTAGTAAAACTATGATCATAGCCGTGTCCCCGGTTACGGACATTTCTGAGCAAACTGGACGAGGACGTCAACGGAAGATCTCATCACTCAAATTTCTCTAAATTAAAAATTGTTGGGTGAACAAGGGTAGCCGAGATGGTGGCTTTCATGCCATGAAAGTCTCGAATAGATGAAAAAAAAATTGTTTTATGAAGAGTTAGGAAAAAGTTGGCTTTCTGCAAAATAGCCTTCAAACTCCACCAAGCCAAATATGCATATAGGTTACTAGAGTTGTTCCAATATGAGTCCACAAAGTGTCACTTGCCAGTTCCATTTTATATGGTTCTGACCCACCTTGTTGATATATTTTATCAGGTTGTTCCGATGAAGAGTGAGGTTCGTTAGGGGTTTCGAGTCTACAACCGACATGTTCGCCTGTGGCAGCATGAAGATGATGGAGACTCCATGCTTAATATTTATTCCGCTGTTTACTCTAAATAAAGCTAGCTCCGAGCTATGCACTTTGTAATCGAAACTACTTTGAATTCTGGATCATGCGTGAAATAAATTGATGCACTGTTGTGGTATTTCATCTTGTACTGTGTGTGCTAGCGAGTCGATCCAGGGACTAGCACTATACACAGGTATCTTGTCTATTTTAACAGGCAAGGTCACTACAGATGGTATCAGAGCCAGGTTGCCTGTAGGTTCGAAACCCTAGGTTTGGATAGACATAGGTTGACCCTAGGAAATCCAAAAACCTATTTTCTGCATTTCAACTTTTGTACTAAGTTATTTTATTTTATTATTATTTTGACTAACCATCGTAACACTTGTCTAATGCTCTTTTGTCTAACCTTTGGTGTAGATGTCTGTCTTCACTCACATGAGAGTTCCGACCGACGATGACACCTGTGTCTTTGGTAGACAGCTGATGGGTATCTGCAGAGTTCTGAGCCTCGTTCCTCCTATCTTCAAGGGTAGAGTGGTGCCTTCTGATGTACCCACAGTCCACCGCTGGGAGATTGAGACAGAGGTATTGTCCAGGCCTATTGGTACACCCACTGCGCCGATTGTTTTCAAGAAGAAGTACACCTCTTGGGGAACTGGACTTTTGATGGCAAAGCAGGAGGTTTTGTCCCGTATCTGTGAGCAGTACTTCGAGCTTTTACCCCCAGAGTCTATCTATCGTCGCTTCGGCAAGCGTGATGCTCAGGGAATGCCATACTGGACCGTGGAAGGTCGCAAGGACTTGGATATATTTGAGCTACACTTGGAGGATCTGGAGACGCTACTCTACAGGACTGGGTATGAGTTACGTGCAGAGATGATGGTTCTAGACCAGGCCAAGGAGCTGGTCGAGGCGCAGAGAGTGCAGATTGAGACCGCTGAGGAGCTAGCAGAGGCACAGGAGGCCCAGAAGCAGAAGCTCATGGAGGATAACCAGAAGCTGGAGGCAGAGAATCTCAAGCTAGGGAACAAGGTGGACCAACAGCAGGCGATGATAGCAGCCCTGCAGGAGCAGTGTGCCCGTCTCGCCAAGGAGTCAGCTGGCGAGTCATCGGAGGAAGACCCTGAGGAGAGAGTCATGTACACCACTGATGGCGAGGAGGTCTCGGTTGAGGAGTGGAAGGCTAGGAAAGCGAGTTCTACAACCGACATGTTCGCCTGTGGCAGCATGAAGATGATGGAGACTCCATGCTTAATATTTATTCCGCTGTTTACTCTAAATAAAGCTAGCTCCGAGCTATGCACTTTGTAATCGAAACTACTTTGAATTCTGGATCATGCGTGAAATAAATTGATGCACTGTTGTGGTATTTCATCTTGTACTGTGTGTGCTAGCGAGTCGATCCAGGGACTAGCACTATACACAGGTATCTTGTCTATTTTAACAGGCAAGGTCACTACAGCGGCTCAGAGCTCACTTTCCAGCTCCTACTTGGTCACCAAGTCGCAGGTGACTTTGAGAAGGTTGTCAGCGACTTCCCTCGGAGACCTGATGGCAAGACCGCCTCCCTTAGCAACGTGAAGGCGCGGGCGAGTCAGCTGGCTGCGAGGCTGATTGACACCTTCCAAAATAGAATCGCCAAAGCTGTAGAGTTGGCTGCTAGGAAGAAACGTTCTCAGTCAGAGTCTGCAATGTAGTTTCCTTTGTTTTAGGGTTCTTCTTCTTTTGAACTTGGTTTGTAATGAAACTCATGATCTGCGAAGTCTTTTGGCCGCGAACATGCTAGTGTCGAAATATAATTTTGTCTTCGAGTCTTCTGCCATATGAATTTGCTTGACAATGTCGAAAATTGGCAGCCTGAGATGGGTGAGACTCCCGAGGTTGCTGGGGCCGCTGGTGCGGGTGAGGACGAGGATACTTCTTCGGCTGCACCCACTCGCCCTCGTCGTCAGGCTCCTCCAGCCCACGCGCGAAGTGTGAATGATCAGCGAGTGATCACTTACATGAGGAACAAGATTATTGAGCTCGAGTCGAAGCTGAAGGGTGCCGAGTTGGAGTTGGAGCGCTTGAAGTCGCGGCCCGCTGCGCCGTTCTCCCAGCGTGAGGAATTCCTTCTCGGCCAGATAGACTTGATCAGTCGACAGCTGCAAGGTTGGCCTTCAAGCGATTTGTTTCGGCTTCTTTATGCTTTCATTCTTCTAAGTGTTGGATCTTTTCTGCAGATGTTAATCCCGACTGGCAAGCCGAGAATAGTCGAATGGACGAACGGGTGGAAAGGGAGGCCACCGGTGATTCACTTGAAGCTCGTACCTTCTGGTCGAACAAAAATGCAGGCCGTATACTCGCGAAGATGCTGGATCGCACCTGGTGAGCTGCTGTGCTCTTGGAAGGTTGCAGGAAGGCACTCTGGCAGATCAACATGGTGTATTTTCCGCATAACGAGCAGCCTTCTGGGCTGGCTGCGCTGCTGGAGAGGTTCCGCAGTAGCAGGGCGTTGAAAGAGGTCGTCTTCGCTCAGCTTGTTGCCGGGGCCAACGCGGCGTTTGCTTATGTTCGACTGCACCGGCCTCATGTTCCCTTGGACAGGATACTTGATGGCTTGCCCAGAGATTCTGATTATGCTGAATCCCTTGCGGCTGCATGTCAGGCGATTCGACAGGTCCTGAATCATACAGAGCAACTTGTAGGGCCACTGGATGCGNCTGGGCGCGCCAAAGGAAGAGCCTGCCGATTAAGAATAGCAGTCTGTTGTTGTATAGTGTTAGCTTGTAACGAGAAAATTTTCCCAGTAGAAAAAATGAGTGTTTGCATGTCGAGGTGGGGGTAGCCCCCGAGCGGATGAATTGTATCTTGTGGACTTCTGTAAACCTGTATGGCGCAGCCCCCGAGCGGATCGAGTGCGGTCGAGGTGTGTCGAGTTGCCTGTGCGACGAAGCCTCCGAGTGCTTCGAGTGCGGCTAAGGCGTTTCCAAGTGAAACCTGTGTGGTGCGGTCCCCGAGTTCGTCGGGTGGCGACCAAGGTTTTGTCTTAGACCTGTACAGCGCAGCCCCCGAGTGATTCGGGTGGCGGCCGAGGATTTTCGAGTCGGACCTGTGTGGCGCAGCCCCCGAGTGCGTCGAGTGGTGGCCTAGGTTTTGACTTAGACCTGTACGGCGCAGCCCCCGAGTGGTTCGGGTGGCGGCCGAGGATTTTCGAGTGGAACCTGTGTGGCGCAGCCCCCGAGTGCGTCGATTGGCGGCCTAGGTTTTGACTTACACCTGTACGGCGCGGCCCCCGAGTGGTTCGGGTGGCGTCCGAAGATTTTCGAGTCGGACCTGTGTGGCGTAGCCCCCGAGTGCGTCGAGTGGCGGCCTATGTTTTGACTTAGACCTGTACGGCGCAGCCCCCGAGTGGTTCGGGTGGCGGCCGAGGATTTTCGAGTGGAACCTGTGTGGCGCAGCCCCCGAGTGCATCGAGTGGCGGCCTAGGTTTTGACTTAGACCTGTACGGCGCAGCCCCCGAGTGGTTCGGGTGGCGGCCGAGGATTTTCGAGTGGAACCTGTGTGGCGTAGCCCCCGAGTGCGTCGAGTGGCGGCCTAGGTTTTGACTTAGACCCATGTACAGCGCAGCCCCCGGGTGGTTCGGGTGGCGGCCGAGGATTTTGAGTTGCTTGCTGATAGAAGTAAAGGGGAGAGCTTGTTCCTCAAATCACTTTATTGATTTTTGCGAGCAGGCCGACTCATTAAAACCCTTCCAGTCCCCTCAGGTACCCTGGCGAGGGAAAGAGTGCGTCTGAAACCTGCCGCTTCTTGACATTGTACATTATTACAAATTGGGGTCGATCAGGCGTAGAAACGGCGCAGTTGCGCAACGTTCCACGGGTTGCTGCAGACTGTCCCCGTCTTCGAGTCCTTCAGGCGGTAAGCTCCGCCGCCGATTGCTTCTGTCACGATGTATGGACCCTCCCATGGGGAGGCAAGTTTGTGCACCTTCTTCTGCTTGAGACCGGAGGACAAGATCACCAGGGACGAATGCTCTGGGACGGAGTCGCCGTCCGTGATAGTTGCGCAGGTCTTGCTGATAAACGGCTGTGCGGGTAAGGGCGGTGTCGCGTGCTTCGTCCAGGGTGTCCATGTCATCTTCGAGTGATTCCTCTGCAATCAGACTCATCGTAGGCCACCACTCGGGGGGCGTCGAACTTGATGTCGCATGGCAGGACTGCTTCAGCGCCGTACACCATGAAGAATGGCGTGTACTGTGTAGATCTGTTTGGCGTGGTGCGCAGACTCCACAGCACAGACGGCAGTTCTTCGATCCAGGCGCCTGCAGCGCGCCTCAATGGTACTCGCAGGCGTCTCTTTATGCCCTTGCAGACTAGGCCGTTGGCTTTCTCGACTTGTCCGTTGGACTGCGGGTGCGAGACAGACGCGTAGTTGAGCTTGATGCCTTGTTCAGAGCAGAAGTCCTTGAACTCTTCGGCTGTGAAGTTCGTGCCGTTGTCAGTGATGATGCTGTGTGGCACACCGAACCTGAAGATGATCGACCTGATGAAGTTAACTGCCGAGGAGGCAGTCGAACTTGTGATGGGCGCGGCTTCGATCCACTTCGTGAACTTGTCGACTGCCACCAGGAGATGAGTATGTCCGCCCGGAGAAGACTTCTTGAGTGGACCCACCATGTCGAGCCCCCATTGAGCGAAAGGCCATGCGAGTGGTATGGTCTTCAGTGCTGATGCCGGTGCGTGCGGTTTGTTGGCGAACTCCTGGCGATGATGGCAGTCGACAACGACAAAACCATCTTCCCGCCATGCAAGAAACCAGTCAAGGACTCCGCTTTCAACACGACTGACGACACAAGAGCCCATCAAGTCCACCCGACGGACGCCAGCAAGACAGTCAAGGTGTCGACAAGCCTGCCTATCGCATAGGAAGGCGCGCTCGTCGAGTTCCTATGTGAGAACTGGGAGATCTTCGCCTGTCAACCTTCTGACATGCCAGGCATACCCAGGGAACTCGCCGAGCACTCCTTACGCGTCCACAAGGACGCCAGACCCGTCAAGCAGACCATGCGGCGCTTTTCGGGTCCCAAGCGAGACGCCATCAGCAAGGAAATCGATTGACTGCTCCACGCCGGATTCCTCCGGGAAATCAAGGACTCGGACTGGGTAGCGAACCCGGTCCTGGTGGAGAAGAAGAAGACGAAGAAACTCCGTATGTGCGTCGACTTCACCGCCATTAACAAGTGCTGCCCCGAGGACCATTTTCCTCTCCTGCGGATAGACCAGATCATCGACTCGATTGCAGGCTGCGCGCGCCTGTCCTTCCTAGACGCCTACTCCGGGTACCAGTAGATAAGGATGAAAGTCGAAGATGAAGAGAAGACTACATTTATCACACCCCATGGTGTGTTCTGCTACCAAATGATGCCCTTCGGGTTGAAGAACGCTGGAGCCACATATCAGCGCACGATGCAAGCTTGCCTGAAGGAGTTGATAGGGAAGATCGTACAAGTCTACGTCGACGACATAGTCATCACCACTCGAACGGAGGACAGTTTAATTGCTGACCTCCGCAAAGTATTCGCTGCACTCAACGAGTACCAGATCAAGCTAAATCCGGACAAGTGTGTTTTCGGCGTGCCAGCCGGAGAACTGCTCGGGTATCTCGTCTCGGCAAGGGGAATCGAAGCCAACCCCGAGAAGGTGCAAAATATACTCGCAATGCCAGCACCGACCAAGCTTCATGAAGTGCAACGCCTAGCCGGCCGAGTCGCAGCTCTCAGCCGGTTCATTAGTAAGTTGGGAGAAAAGGCCCTGCCTTTCTACCAACTGATGAAAAAGGCAGACAAATTCGAGTGGATAGAGGAAGCGCAAGACGCGTTCGATAAGCTCAAGAAAACCCTCACGACTCCTCCAGTACTGGTGGCGCCACTGGAGAACGAGTCGCTGTACCTCTACGTGTCAGCCACCAACATAGTGGTCAGCACGGTACTCGTAGTCGAACGAGGAGAAGAAGGGCACAGTCACCCTGTTCAGCGGCCTGTCTACTTCCTCAGCGAGGTGCTAACCTTGTCCAAGCAGCGGTACCCGCATTACCAGATGCTAGCATACGGAGTCTTCATGACATCAAGGAAGGTGGTACATTACTTCTCCGAGCACCCCATCACGGTGGTAAGCTCCTCTGGCCTCTCCGACATCCTCACCAACCAAGCTGCGACAGGACGAGTCGCCAAGTGGGTTGTCGAGTTAGGACCCTGGGGGCTGAAGTATGCGCACCCGAAGGCAATCAAGGCTCAAGTCATTCCAGAGTTCACCACAGAGTGGATAGAGGCCCAGCTGCCAGACGTACCCGACTTGTCCAACGCATGGACAATGTACTTCGACGGGTCCAAGAAGTTCAGATCAGCAGGGGCCGGAGTCGTACTCATCTCACCCAAAGGCGACAAACTGAAGTATGTATTGCAGATGGACTTCCCAACACCCTCCAACAATGAGGCAGAGTACGAGGCCCTGATCCACGGCATGCGGATGGCCAAAAACTGCGGCGCAACTCACCTCATGATCTACGGGGACTCCTACCTTGTCGTGCAACAAACCATGAAGCAATGTGACGCCATCGCCGACAACATGATAGCCTACAGGGACCTATACAACTAGTTGGAAGGCACCTTCGACGGCTGCGAGTTGCGGCACATCGGCCGCGAGAGCAACGAGGAAGCTGACACCCTCGCCAACCTCGGCTCAGACAAAGCACCGGTGCCACCCGGAGTCTTCGTCGAGTGCATCAAGCAACGCTCCATCAAGCTCCGGCCTGCGCCGGGACCCTCTACACCGACAACGAGCACGGCCAACCCGCCAAGCACGGAGACGGAACCCATGGGGGTAATGCTGGTCGAACCCACATGGACAAGCCCATACCTGGCCTACATACTACATCAGAAGGTGCCAGCGAATCCAGTCGAAGCCAAGCGCGTCGTCCGCCGCTCCAAGGGCTTCACCGTCATCAACGGGGAACTCTATAAGCGAAGCATCTCAGGAATCCTCCAAAGGTGCATCGACCCAGTCGACGGTCAAGCCATCTTACTCGAGATCCAAACCGGCGTCTGCGGACACCACGCCAGCAGTCGAGCCTTGGTGGCCAAAGCCCTACGAGCAGGGTTCTACTGGCCCACCGCAATGCAAGACGCAGAAGAACTCGTGAGAAAATGCATCGGCTGCCAGGAGTTCGCCAACAAGCCGCACGCACCAGCATCAGCACTGAATACCATACCACTCGCATGGCCTTTCGCTCAATGGGGGCTCGACATGGTGGGTCCACTCAAGAAGTCTTCTCCGGGCGGACATACTCATCTCCTGGTGGCAGTCGACAAGTTCACAAAGTGGATCGAAGCCGCACCCATCACAAGTTCGACTGCCTCCTCGGCAGTTAACTTCATCAGGTCGATCATCTTCAGGTTCGGTGTGCCACACAGCATCATCACTGACAACGGCACGAACTTCACAGCCGAAGAGTTCAAGGACTTCTGCTCTGAACAAGGCATCAAGCTCAACTACGCGTCTGTCTCGCACCCGCAGTCCAACGGACAAGTCGAGAAAGCCAACGGCCTAGTCTGCAAGGGCATAAAGAGACGCCTGCGAGTACCATTGAGGCGCGCTGCAGGCGCCTGGATCGAAAAACTGCCGTCTGTGCTGTGGAGTCTGTGCACCACGCCAAACAGATCTACACAGTACACGCCATTCTTTATGGTGTACGGCGCCGAAGCAGTCCTGCCGTGCGACATCAAGTTCGACGCCCCCCGAGTGGTGGCCTATGATGAGTCTGATGCAGAGGAAGCAATCGAAGATGACATGGACACCCTGGACGAAGCACGCGACACCGCCCTTACCCGCACAGCCGTTTATCAGCAAGACCTGCGCAACTATCACGGACGGCGACTCCGTCCCAGAGCGTTCGTCCCTGGTGATCTTGTCCTCCGTCTCAAGCAGAAGAAGGTGCACAAACTTGCCTCCCCATGGGAGGTCCATACATCGTGACAGAAGCAATCGGCGGCGGAGCTTACCGCCTGAAGGACTCGAAGACGGGGACAGTCTGCAGCAACCCGTGGAACGTTGCGCAACTGCGCCGTTTCTACGCCTGATCGACCCCAATTTGTAATAATGTACAATGTCAAGAAGCGGCAGGTTTCAGACGCACTCTTTCCCTCGCCAGGGTACCTGAGGGGACTGGAAGGGTTTTAATGAGGCGGCCTGCTCGCAAAAATCAATAAAGTGATTTGAGGAACAAGCTCCCCCCTTTACTTCTATCAGCAAGCAACTCAAAAATCCTCGGCCGCCACCCGAACCACTCGGGGGCTGCGCTGTACAGGTCTAAGTCAAAACCTAGGCCGCCACTCGACGCACTCGGGGGCTACGCCACACAGGTTCCACTCGAAAATCCTCGGCCGCCACCCGAACCACTCGGGGGCTGCGCCGTACAGGTCTAAGTCAAAACCTAGGCCGCCACTCGACGCACTCGGGGGCTGCGCCACACAGGTTCCACTCGAAAATCCTCGGCCGCCACCCGAACCACTCGGGGGCTGCGCCGTATAGGTCTAAGTCAAAACATAGGCCGCCACTCGACGCACTCGGGGGCTACGCCACACAGGTCCGACTCGAAAATCCTCGGACGCCACCCGAACCACTCGGGGGCCGCGCCGTACAGGTTTAAGTCAAAAACCTAGGCCGCCACTCGACGCACTCGGGGGCTGCGCCACACAGGTTCCACTCGAAAATCCTCGGCCGCCACCCGAACCACTCGAGGGCTGCGCCGTATAGGTCTAAGTCAAAACCTAGGCCGCCACTCGACGCACTCGGGGGCTGTGCCACACAGGTCCGACTCGAAAATCCTCGGCCGCCACCCGAACCACTCGGGGGCTGCGCTGTACAGGTCTAAGACAAAACCTTGGTCGCCACCCGACGAACTCGGGGGCCGCACCACACAGGTTTCACTCGGAAACGCCTTAGCCGCAGTCGAAGCACTCGGAGGCTGCGTCGCACAGGCAACTCGACACACCTCGGCCGCACTCGATCCGCTCGGGGGCTGCGCCATACAGGTTTATAGAAGTCCACAAGATACAATTCATCCGCTCGGGGGCTACCCCCACCTCGACATGCAAACACTCATTTTTTCTACTGGGAAAATTTTCTCGTTACAAGCTAACACTATACAACAACAGAATGCTATTCTTAATCGTCAGGCTCTTCCTTTGGCGCGCCCAGTGGCCCTACAAGTTGCTCTGTATGATTCAAGACCTGTTGAATCGCCTGACGTGTAGCCGCAAGGGATTCAGCATAATCAGAATCTCTAGGCAAGCCGTCAAGTATCCTGTCTAAGGGAACATGAGGCCGGTGCAGTCGAACATAAGTAAACGCCGCGTTGGCCCCGGCAACAAGCTGAGCGAGGACGACCTCCTTCAACGCCCTGCTACTGCGGTCTCCAACAACATTGCTGAATACGAAGGCCTCCTCGCTGGGCTCAGAGCTGCCATTGCCCTCGACATCAAGCGCATCCTCATTAAGGGCGACTCTCAGCTCCTCGTCAACTTCTCCAACAAGAGCTACACGCCTAAGGACACCTACATGGTAGCCTACCTTGAAGAGGTACGCGAGCTCGAGAAGCACTTCAGGGGCATGGAGCTCAAGCATATCCCGCGAGGGGAAAACCAAGAAGCAGATGAACTCGCCAGGCGAGCGGCAAGAAGAGAAGCCCAGAAGCCTGGAGTGTTCGAGGAGAGACTCGCCAAGGCCTCGGTCAAGCAACCAGCGGTCAACATGAGCATCAATGAGGAGATCCCACCAGCCCCATCAAGTGGAGCACCAAACTGCGGGCTGCCCTTTGGCGATCACCTGCTGATGACCCTGGTACGCCAAGACACTGGTTGGATCGACGAGATCAAGAGCTACTTGCAAGATCGAGTCCTCCCCGAAGAAGACGTAGAGGCCGAGAGGATTGCTCGCCAGGCCAAGTCCTACTGCCTCCACGACGGAGACCTGTACCGTAAGCGCCCCAATGGGGTTGCGTTGCGGTGCGTCCCTACCGAGGAAGGCCGCCAGCTCATCAACGACATCCACAGCGGAGAGTGTGGCCACCATTCATCCTCACGCACCCTCGCAGGCAAGGTCTTCCGGAGTGGCTTCTACTGGCCTTCAGTGCTTCAAGATGCAGCCGCAATCGTCCAGTCCTGCGACGCCTGCCAATTCCACGCCAAGCAAATTCACCAGCCCGCGCAAGGACTCCAAACTATCCCGCTCTCCTGGCCGTTCGCGGTCTGGGGGCTGGACCTCCTGGGACCTTTCCCGCGAGCGCTCAGGGGCTACTGCTACCTCTACGTCGCCATCGCCAAGTTCACCAAGTGGCCTGAGGTGGAACCCGTGCGCACCATCCCGGCGAAGTCAGCGGTAAAGTTCATCAGGGGCTTGGTCTGCCGTTTCGGCGTGCCCAACCGCATCATCACCGACAACGGCTCGCAATTCATCAGCGGCGCCTTCAAGTCCTACTGCGGCAGCCTCGGCGCCCAAATCTGCTACGCCTCGGTGGCTCACCCACGAAGCAACGGGCAGGCTGAGCGAGCCAACGCCGAGGTGCTCAAGGGCCTCAAGACGAGAAGCTTCAACCGCCTCAAGGCCAGCGGCAAGCACTGGATCGACGAGCTCCCCTCGGTGCTCTGGTCCATCCGCACCACGCCAACTAAGCCCACTGGCGAGACGCCGTTCTCTCTCGTCTATGGCGCTGAAGCTGTTCTCCCCAGCGAGATCACCCACGGTTCTCCGCGAGTCTTGGCCTTCAAGGAGGCTGAGCTGGACGAGCTCCGCAACGACAACCTGCTGCTGCTCGAGGGGCTCCGCCGCAACGCGGCCCTGAGAGCGGCAAGGTATCAGCAAGACCTTCGCCGCTACCACAGCCGCCACATCCGCCCGCGCACTCTCGAAGCAGGAGACCTTGTCCTGAGGAGAATCCACTCCAGGGCAGGCCTCCACAAGCTCTCGCCAATGTGGGAAGGACCCTACAGGGTCGTGCACATCGCCAAGCCTGGCTCCGCGCGGCTCGAGATGGAGGACGGCATCCCTGTCACCAATCCCTGGAACATCCAGCACCTGCGCAAGTTCTACCCCTGATCGTCCTCGACGAAGCAACTTTTTGCGTCAAGGGAGAGCCACGCGCCATCATCCTCCACGAGGATAAAATTTGAGCTCCCCTCTCTACTATACGTTGCCGCGGGCCGTTCGAGAAGACTCTCAAGCCACCATGCCTTGGCAAGGTGGATCCCCATGCCCAGACATGGCGAACCACAGGCTCTATGCAGCCACCCCCGCATAGGGGCCCCCCTCTGAGCTCTCTCTACATGCGTCGCCTTGGTCCGTGAGAGTCTCAGCCACTAAATGTGGAACCCCATGCCCAGACATGGCGGATTTTGTACTTCTGGCCACGCCAGTGTAATGAACTCTTGTTTTCAGGTCACTTTGAACCTTTGCACTTCGCGCTAGCATATGATGTTGCTTTGGTAAGCAGTTATATTATTGCATTTCATCCTTGCTCGTATGATCCCTCCTGTGCATCTCGCGAGCGGGGGCTGAGCATGGTGCCTGTGCCTCGGGAGCATCCCAGCAACGCCTCAAACCCAAGGGATCCGAGCTCTGAACTCATGGGTCAGCTCTCATGTACGTCAACTCCCAAGGAGCTCTGAACTCATGGGCCGGCTCCCGTGCACGTCAACTCACCAAGGACCTTGGTGCCTGTTCTCCTCGCGAGACACACATGAAGGAACCTACGAGCGAGTATGAATTATCTAGCTATGTATTGCTTGTGGGTATGCCTATCTGTCCAAGCGCAGGAAAGCAGGTTCAAAACAAGCCTCGGGGAACCAACACCCTCTCCAAGGCAAAAACACCTCATCAGGGAACCAACACCCTCTCCAAGATAATCTTTAGAGCTCTCCTCTATTCCATTTAAATTTAGATTACATAAAATATTTTCTATTTTATCTAATCGATCATTTATTCCATTAGCTTTCTCATTTGTGGGAAAAATAACTAAGCCTTTTATAATTCTAAGGGATTCCAATTCATAAATTTCAAGAAAGTTTCCTCCAGTAATGACGTCCAAAGCATTCTTGCATGCATCAGATAGTCCATAATAAAAGCATCTCAGTAAAACACACATATCAAGCATGGGTTGGATCTTTTGATGTAATTTTGAAATTCTATCCCAAGCATTTTTTAAACTTTCTCCCCCCTTTTGTTTGAAGGTGAAGAACTCGGCTAAGAGAGGCATAACAAGAGTGGTAAAGCTAGACATAATCATAAGATAAAATAACAAGACAGAAATAAAGACTACACTAATTTTTTTGGGTTTTAAAATTTTGAAACAGGAAAATAAACTAAATGAGAAATAAAGCAAGCAAGACAAAAACAAAGTAAAGTGATTGAGAGTATGAGACTCCCCTTGCTGCAGCTCCAAAGTCCCCGGCAACGGTGCCAGAGAACTACATGATGATTGATATTGACAGTGCTGGCAAAGTTGGGTAGTGCCCCAAGCGAAGGCGTGGATGTAGTAAGTAGCAGTTCTCCCTCGTTTAACGAACCGAGGTTTATCGAACTAGCAGGTCTTTGAAATCAACAACGAGGTGAATGTTGAAGATCTCTGGCGCTTAACCTTCAACAGACATGGACCTGCACACACTCAATCAAATACTTAGCCCAACGGCGGAAAGGTTGTCAATCTTTCCGGTCTCGCAGAAAACAAAGCGGTTAATTGTATGATGAAATAGATGAAATAATGAAAAGTGACCAGTGGAGTAATGATGATGAAAAGCAAGTAAATGAGGTTGTAAACAATGTAAAAAGATGGACCGAGGGCCATGAGTTCACTAGTGGAGTCTCTCAAGTAAATAAAATATGCATGTGATGGGTGAACGAATTACAGCTAGGCAATTGACAAGATCATGACACAAACCCAATTTAGCTATGACAAAAAGAACATGATAATATTTATGGAGGCATCACGACAAGGAACAAAGACCGTTGAGTCCAACTGTGTCTTTGTCTAAAAAGTCCACCGTGGGATCGCTATCCAGCCTGTCACCCAACGGTATTAAGTTGCAAGCAACAGACATTTGCATTAAGTAAATTGCATGAAGTACGCAATACTAATATCAAAAGAGACATTAACACCGATGTTTTATCCTTAGTAGCAACAGCACACCCTCGCCCTTAGACGTTTCTGTCACTCGTGCCCAGGAACAAAAGGGTGCACGAACCCACTATCTAGCATAAATACTCTCTCTTGGAGATACACACAATCACTTGGCCAAAGTAACTACGCACATCGGAGAGCATGCAAGAACATAAATCAACGTATATGAATCATGCACAATCTGAACATAACTTCATAATCCATCGGATCCCAGCAAACACATCACATAGCATTACAATAATCAATCTTGATCATGTTAGGCAGCTCACAAGATCATAATACATGAAGCACAAGAGAGAGAGACTACCAACTAGCTACTGCCATGGACCCGTAGTCCAAGGTGAGACTAGTCACAACTCATCCCGGAGGAAGGCATGGCGATGAAGAGCCCTCCGGGATCGATCTTCCCTCCGGCAGAGTGCCGGGATCAGCTTCAGATTGGACCCCGAACTAGGGTTTTCGGTGACGGCGCGTCGGGGTCGAGTTTCTGGAAAATAATGGCCGCCCTCTCGGTTTTAGGTCAAAAGGGATTTTATAGGCGGCGGAGGGGGCCGAGGCGGTCAGGTGGCAGGGGCGGGCCCCACTCGCGGGTCCAGGGGGTCGCGGCAGGCACCCGCCTGTGGCCCCTGGGTGGCCCCCCAGGTTGCCCTTCGGTCTTCTGGTGTCTTCCGTCGCATAAAAAATCTCCGTAAATTTTGAGGGCATTCCGACGATATTTCCTGTTGTGACTTTTCTGAAATACAAAAACAGCAAAAACAGGGAACTGGCACTGGGCATCTTGTCAATAGGTTAGCCCGACAAAATGCATAAAAAAAGATATAATTGATAGTAAAAACATGTGACACTATCACAAAACTAGCATGGATCACTCAAAAATTATAGATACGTTTGAGACGTATCACATGACATGGTTATGGCCATGCATGACTTGAGCATTTGGCTTGAAAGCCTTGAACCTTCACAGATTATAGTCCGTATCGTGAAGACTTTTAAGCTATTATGCACTATGTATCTCCATATTTCTATCCAAACTTGTGTGGGCATGTTTTTTAAATTCAAATAGAAATTCGAACCAATATTCAAGTTTCAACAAAAAAAATCTAATTTGAGCTAAAATTCAAATTTGGTATGTGGTATTGATGTTGCAATGCTTTCTCAACTATTATGCACTATGTATCCCCATATTTTCTTTCAGAACTTGTTTGGTCATGTTTTTTAAATTCCAATTCAAGTTTGATCTAAAAAATCAAATTTGGTATGTGGTGTTGATTTTGCAATTCTTTCTCAACTTTTATGCATTATGTATCCCCATATTATCAATCTGAACTTGTTTGGTCATGTTTTTTTAAATCAAATTGAAATTTGAACCAAAATTCAAGTTTGATCTAAAAAAAATCAAATTTGGTCGGTGGTATTGATGTTGCAATGCTTTCTCAACTATTATGCACTGTGTATCCCCATATTTTCTCACTAGGTCTCTAAATAGGCAAAACCAGGTCTCTGACAATGCTTTCTCAACTTTTGGCCACCAAGTTTGACCATTCATCAGATTATTATTATTTTAACTTTTGCCAATCTTGTTTATTTAAAATGTGTAAACCCATGTTTGCGCTAGTTTGGGTCATGATTTAAGTAACCTAGCCATGGTTATGGCCATGACTTGATCATTTCATTTGGCTTGAAAGTCTTGACCTCATAGATGATAATTCATCACATGAAGGTTTATAACTATTATGTTGTAGGTATCCCCATATTTTCGATTTAAACCTGTCTGGTCATGTTTTTTTAATTCAAAATGAAATTTGAACCAATATTCAAGTTTCAACGAAAATTCTAAGTTGAGCTAAAATTCAAATTTGGTCTGCGGTATTGATGTTGCAATGCTTCCTCAACTATTATGCAGTATGTATCCCCATATTTTCTACCTGAACTTGATTTTTAACCCTAATCACTTAAACCCTGTCAAAACCCCGTCTGAAAACCCGCTACCTTCCGAGCCGTTAATCGCTATGTGTGGACCGTTTGGATCGGGCGCTAGGATTAAGCCGATCCACAAGGAGGCTGGTTCTGTGACCTAACTGGCTGGATTTGATGGGGCGAGCTGCTCTACCGGAAGTAGCAGACCGGTGGGGATAGTGAAATCCAGCTACGGCTTCATTAATTGCGCGTCCGAAACGGCGTGCCCGGCTCAGAGCAGAGAAGCCGCTCAATGACATTTTGGCCGCAGAAGAGTGAGAAAAAAATGTCTGGTGTGCTTCCATTGCAGGGCATGTAGGGGCGACGACAGCAAGATATCAAGAGAGAATAAGTTGAACGGAAACAGCGAGAGCAACGCAGTAGTATTGAAGACTGAGCATGCAAGCCTACCCTACATAAGCCACCAGGTCTCTAAATAGGCAAAACCATATTCTTTTCACTATACAGTACAAGGCAAACACCTGGAGTAGTAGAGTAGTAGTACTGTAGTTCAGAAATAGGCAAAACTATATTTATTTACTTTAACGAGAGTAAACATTGTGCGATTTTTTGTAAGTGCCATTTTCCAGGTTTTGGAACTAGCTAGATTTTCTATGTATAGTAGCTGTTTGTTTGTTTTCTTCCTCGATGGCGCTTGAAAAAATGTCACCTTCTCAAGTACTCTACCGCACAAAAGATGGAAATCAAGAACGTCGCTCTGGTCAAACTGCACTGCCCATTGATTTGACAAGACAATGGTGAGGCGTGCAGGGATTACTATACATGTCACCTAATGTCATACCAGTAGTGGGATAGTGAAATCCAAGTCCAGACCGATCAAAAATATTTGATATGATGGGGCTATAGCTAGCTATGAGCTACGCCTGTAGTCTACTCGCGTCACACTCTCGTCAAAACAAGAGGAGATGCAACAGCGGAGCACACTCATTTTGTTCAATCCAGATCTTTCCCTTGCCTCTTCCTCCTAAGTTATCATTAACTTTAACTTGCAATCTTGGTAGTATAATGTGCAAACCCATGTTTGTGCCAATTTGGGTCCACATATTTTCTACCCAAACTTGTCTGGTCATGGTTTGTTAATTCAAATTGAAATGTGAACCAACATTCAAGTTTCAACCGAAATTCCAATTTTGAGCAAAAATTCAAATTTGGTCGGTGGTATTGATGTTGCAAAGATTTTAAACAATTATGCAATATGTATCCCCATATTTTCTATCCGAACTTATCTGGTCATGTTTTTTAAATTCAAAGTGAAATTTGAACCAAAATTCAAGTTTGAGATAGAATTCAAATTTGGTCTGTGGTTTTGATGTTGTGATGCTTTCTCGAATTTTGGCGACCAAGTTTGACCATTCATTAGTTCATTATTAACTTAACTTTTGGCTATCTTGTTTAACTAGAGTGGCAGCAACGGCGAGCTCAGGGAGTCAGGGAACCAGCAGCGGCCACAGGTTAAGCAGCAACGGCGGGGGCCTATTCACCGCGGCGGCTGAGGCTCGCGAACAGCCATAGCACGGCGGGGAGGGCGGCTCGTGGACGGCCATAGCTCGCCGGGGAGGGCGGCAGCGTAGGGGAGCTCCGGCGGCAGGGATTTAGCGTGGCTGGGTCGCCGGAGGTGTTGGGGGGGATAACCCTCAGGTACCCTCAAGGCACCTACATCCAAGGCCAAGTCCAACAAGCAGAGTCAAAAGCACCATCAAGGCCCAGGCCGGCTGGACTGGAGTTGCCGCCTGGAGCGACCAAGACTAAAACCTAGCTGGCTGAGCAATGCTAGCCAGACGGTACGACTGAATACTAGCCGGATCCACCAACCGACAGATCCGTACAAGCGGGCCAGCCCCCACTCAACCGGTGTGAGTGAACAATACTCAGTGTCAGGCGTTATCACTACATGTCATGATGATCCAGCTGGAGCCGGCTTGTACCGTAGCTGATGTCATAAGGCTAAACTTGTAATCTCCTTGTAAAACCCTAACCCTAGCCCGCTGCCTTTATAAGGCGGGCTAGAGCCTCCTGCGAGAGACACGTTCATAGGACACTACACGAGACCTGACCTCACGCAAATGCATGAACTCTTCTTCCTCCTCTAGCCGTCTGACCAGCGCAGCCGGCCTCCTCACGAATACAGCTCCAGGAGCAACCTTGTAGCCCGAATCCTTGTGATCAAGAAATAAAGAGGAAGAAGGCATGACGTAGGGGTGTTACCTCCACAAGAGGGCCCCGAACCTGGGAACATCACGTGTGTTTGCCGTGCTTGTGCCCAATCCCGCGCGAACACCATCGTTGCCTAGCTCCACATCTTTTCCATCGCTGATGGATATGTCGTTGATGCCACCATGACAGGAGGGGGTGGGGGAAATGGGCGGGCCGCAGCGTGAGCGCGTGGAGCTTTTAGATCCGGCAGTTGAGATCTCGCATGCGTTAGTTTGATTTCTAGTGCATTACAGCCGGCTGATGGCGTGGATCACACGTTCGCTGGGGAACCCCAAGAGGAAGGTATGATGTAGTGTAGCAACACTTTTCTCTTGATTACAAAACCAAGGTTATCGAATCCTGTAGGACTTGGAGAAGGCTTAGCAAGGTGTCAACGATGCCGTTTACGACAATTGACGTGGACGTGCACACAATCACAAACAAACTACTTTGCCCTAACGAAACAGAGAGGTTGTAAATAATGTAGGAAAGAATTAAATGTGCAATTGTAAAATATGATGAGAGTAAAATATGACCAGCAAGCAAATGAGTACGGAAAGCTATTAAAACGGTTGTAAACAGTGTAGGAAAATAGGACCGGGGTCCACAGATAACTAGTGGTCTTTCTCCAGAAGATATGCATGATGGTTAAACAAATTACAGCAAGGCAATTGAAAAAATTGTGGGCGCATAACAATGCTATCATAAGACAATATAGTTCATCGTTTCATCTAATATGGGCATTACGTCAAAATACATAGACTGTTATCCCACTGCATATATGATTAATAATCCACCCCCGAGATCGCTATCCAGCATGTCTCCCAGAAGTATTAAGTTGCAAGCAATAGATACTTGCAATAAGCACTGTGCATAATGTAAGCAATGCAATAACACAAGGAAATAACACCACTGTTTTCTCCCTAGTGGCAACATCACAATCTTGGCATGAGCGTTTCTGTCAGTCGCACTCTGCGCAAAAAGGCATGAACCCACTATCTAGCATAAATACTCTCTCTAAATAATACTAACAGTTACTTGGCCAACGCATCCACTAGCATCGGAGATCATGCAAGATCATAGATAAAACATAACACATAGATGAACAAGAGTAATGAGTTCCACAATTTAACGGATCCAAGCAAACACATCATGTAGCAATTACAGATAATATGACCTTGATCATGTAGGGCAGCTCACAAGATCTAAACAATGGAGTACAAGGAGAAGAGACAACCATCTAGATACTACCATGGACCTGTAGTCCTGTGGTAGACTACTCATGCATCACTCCGGAGGCGGGTATGGTGGTGTAGATGCCTCCGGTGACTATCTCCCCCTCCGATAGGGTGCCGGGAAGAGCTGCTGGACCCTCCCAATCTAGGGTTGGCGACGACGGAGGCCTCGTATGTTTTCTGGAAAATATGATCGGGTATCGAGTGTTTCCGGGACGAAGACAATTTATAGGCAAAATGGCAGCTCAGGGAGGCGCCCGAGGCACCTAGGTGGGACCCAGGCGCGACCCAGGTGTTGGCCACGCCTGGGAGCGTCTGGCCACTGTGGGCCCCCTACATGCCCCCTTCTGGCTCCGTCTTTGTTTCTTCGCAAAAATAATTCATGTAAATTTCCAGCTGATTCTGAGAAACTTCCCTAATCAACTTTGCTGAAACAAAAAGACAGCAAAAAACATGAACTAGCACTGGGCATCTTGTTAATAGGTTAGTTCCATGAATTATACCAAAATGATATAAAAACATTATA
Source organism: Puccinellia tenuiflora (assembly GCA_012064385.1). Taxonomy (NCBI): domain Eukaryota; kingdom Viridiplantae; phylum Streptophyta; class Magnoliopsida; order Poales; family Poaceae; genus Puccinellia; species Puccinellia tenuiflora. The sequence goes on from QRDG01000499.1 coordinate 98,313, forward strand.
AAACATGTGGCAATGATATATAATCAAACATGGAACATAAAAAATTATAGATACGTCGGAGACGTATCAGCATCCCCAAGCTTAATTCCTGCTCGTCCTCGAGTAGGTAAATGATAACAAAATAATTTTTGAAGTGTCATGCTACCAACACAATCTTGATCAAGTAATAATGTAAAGCACATGATCTGAATGAAGTGATCCAAGACAATGGTCTATTGAATAAAATAGACAATGATTAACCAAGTGTAACATCTAAGCAAGAATTTTCAAATAGTACTTTGGAGACTTAAAATTCTGAAACCTGACATGATTGATATCTCACAAAGCAACATTCTTTCATCAAAGTGTTTGTCCGACACAAAGGAAGATTTAAGTTTTCAGTAAAAAGCTTCAAGTTGCAACATATTTATCTCAAGATAAAGTCAATACAAAGTTTTCATGCTTAGACATAAAAATAACATGTAGTAAGACTTGCACCAAAATTGATACTATGTGATTACTTGAGAGGTAAAGATGGGAAAGGAAAACTGACTCAACATAAAAGTAAAAGAAAGGCACTTCGCTGATGGAATTAGAAATTAGTCACGTGCTAGAGCTTTTTAAATTTTTTATGAAACAGAAGTAAAACAGTTTTGAGATATGCATGCTTTCGTCAACGACTCCATAGCAAAGAAATCTGCTGGTCCCCCACACAAAGGAAGGTTTTAGACTTGTGAGAGCGGCTCCCATAGAGGAATGAGAACATTCCTCTTTCTCCTTTGTTTATCACTAGCCAATGTTTGACTGATTTCTCAGGTTGCACTATGTGAAGGAGAGATTAATGATGTTGAATTTATATTTGGTGGGCTGGGAACCCTTGGCCAACTCTCAACAAATTTAAGTGAGCACGTAATCCATGCTCACCAGGTGAAGGGGGGAATAACCTTGCTTGACACAGAATATAACAAACTTCGTTACTACTTCCTCATGAGCTAAAAACAAACACAAATTGGAATATTTGGAAGGTTTAAATGTAGCACATGACAAATTTACTTGGAGTGGCAAGGAAATACCAGATGTAGGTAGGTATGGTGGACACAAATGGAAAATATATTTGGCTCGGGGATTTGGATGCACGGGAAGTATTCCGTCTAATTACGGAATTTTTAGGCTTAGCAAGATATCAAGCAAACACATAACATCAACCTAGTTCAATGAATGACTACATGACATACTTTAAGCATAACCATTAGACTTCACACTGTCTCCCTTGTTAGCCAAACTATCCCTTTGCAAAAAGAACATCTAGACTTTGAGAGCTACCTGATGGGTTCGTTGCATAGAAAACAAAATTTTCCTACGAAACAAGCGAAAGAAACCCTACGGATCTAGATCTATTAGATGAAGGCAGTGAAGGTGAGATCCAATCTCTTACCCTTGAAGAACGAACAAACATGTTTTGTCGGTGCCGGGGTTGGCTAGTCGATCCCCGCAACTAGACTTGTCTAGTCACGAGGAGATGTATTATCCGATGAGTCACAAGAGCAACGCCTCCGAGGTATCCACACGTACGACATGATGAAGAATCCACGTTCTTGATCCCGCAAGAGGTGGTGGAGAGGCTCACGAGGTCAAAATCATGACGACGGTGTGGTGGTGGATATGGTGGAGATCCGACAGGGTTTCGCCAAGCGTCTACGGGAGAGGAGAGAGGAGGAGGTGCGGCAATGGGGTGGCGGCTTGGGAGAGCTAGGGTGCGGTAGGCCCTGCCCTGGCCTCTCCTTATATAGGTGGCCAGGGGTGGGGTGCGGCCTGCCCTAGGGTCGGCGGCTGGCTTGGGTGGCTTGGCCCCCAAGCAAGCCCTAGGGTTTTAAGGCACCTCCCCTTGGGCCCTTGAGCCCTTGCCACATGGGCCTTAGGTGGCTTTTCGGGCTGGCCTATGTGGCCGCTGCACCACCCCTTTGGTCCGTCTGGGTCCCATACACTATGGGCCCCACTTCTAGACTCCTGTAGAACCTTCTAGAATATTCCGGTATCCTGCCAGAAAATTCCCGGACTTTTCTGATGCCTCCGGAAACCACGTTCCAAATATGAATCTTATTCTCCGGACTCTTCCGAAACTCCTCGTGACATCTGGGATCCCATCCGAGACTCCGAATTAATATTCGTTCACACCATCATTTATCTTGAGCCCTAACTACATCAAAAGTTAAGTGTGTGACCCTGCGGATTCAAGAATATGTCATATTAATAGCGGGACCAGGATGTCCATATTAATTCCTACATATTCAACGAAGTACTTTATCGGCTGAACCACTATGTCCGGGATTCAATTAATCCATATACGATTCCTTTCATCTCACGATATTTTACTTGTGCGAGACTTAATCACTCATATCTCTATATCCGATTAATCTCGTTTCCGACAAGTTCTCTTTACTCGTTCCATAGAATAGGATCCCTTATAACTTGCTACTTAGTCATATTCTTGCAAGCTTTTGGATGCTATGCTACCGAGAGGGCCCAGAGATATCATGCGACCCAACAACCTACCATCGGAGATACCTGAAAGACACCTTTATAATCACCCAGTTACAAAGCGATGTTTGATGTCATCAAAGTATTCCTCGAGTAGGCGGGAGTAACATAATCTCATCGTATAAGGAAACTATATTCGACATCTATAAAATTGGGTCTGTCCATTATATCATGTCCTATGATACAACTCCGTTTATCAAGTGATTCATTAATCCTTGGTCAGGAAACTTCTAACCAAGACTTGATCAAACGAACTAGTTATAAGAGGCCCACTAGTGACTCCTTTCCGTTTATATTCCACACATATATTTGTTTCTGATTAATAATTCTAGCATGGATAATAAACATTTATCATGAACGAGAAATATGATAAATAATAATCTTTATTATTGCCTCTAGGGCATATTTCCAACAGTCGTGGAACCCTAGCCAGGGTCGCAGTGCCGAGCGAGCAGAGACGTTTTTTTCTATTCCCAGCGAGGCATCAAACATGTACCGCTTCAGGTGACTTCCGAATGGCATTTGCGTGTAATTACGTGTGAAACTAGGGGCATAGCAGTATACCCTTTCGATCACCCACTTAGAAACTCGGGAAACTGCTCGGGAGTAATTTCTGCTCGCACGTACAAAATGGATTTTGCGGTGTGGAGAAGCTAGACAGAAGCTGGACACTTCTTTTGCGTTTTTGCTATCTGGAACCCAGAAGCAGCCCAGAATCTGTAAAAGAAGTCACCCTTACTTCAATACATCATCTATGCACTTTGGCTTAACTAAATCAGGCGCCCCAATCGATCTCTATAGATTCTTATGCCCAATATACTGTTTAGCCCAAGTCTTTCATCAATATGAAATCTTTACTATGTTAATTTAAATCACATATTTTCCAATCAACTATATGTCAACAACATAAAGTATTAGAAATATGTCTTAGCGCTCCCACTTAATTTCTTGTAACTCTACAAGCATCTTCACCATCCATGATGAAATCAAACTCTTTTGATAACTTCATTAATGGAAAGATTCCAACTTCATTATGCTTTTTTCAACCATTGAAATTTGCATACCTTTCGAGCAACTTTTTTAATTTTACAAACTCTCAAACCGGGTCGCATACACGTCCTTGATCAAACGTCCATGAGAGGAATTTCGTTTTGTTATTCAACTGTATATCAAAATATGTAACTTTTGCTAGAATTATCCGTAAAGACTAAACTACCGCTACGGAAGATCAAAATCTTTCATAGTCAACTCTTTGAACTTTGTCGTAAACATCTTTTCGACAAATCAAACTTTCAATGGATCTGAACATCCATGTCTTGTTGATACTATCGTGGATATAATGGCTTATAGCCAATTTACGAAGTATGGGCCCATCATCTGCTTCCTTTATAATTTGTAAGTCCTTTGTTGTCAACAGAACAATTCATCCTCAAACCACAAGTTGGTCTGGGTACAAAGTTTTTACCGACCTACGTGGTTCAGTTTGCAAACTCTTTTCGATGTTTCTACATCACATGTGGTATCTTCCATTTAGTCAAACTAGGAAACTCCAGAACAACTTCCGGTGTTGTGCTACTCTTGACATAATGACGGTAATTCTCTAATCTCATCGAGTTGCACTGTCCTCCCACTCACCTATTTCGCAAGAATCACTTTCTCGAGAAATCCACCTTCCCGACAAAAACTGCTGTCCAAGGTTTGGTGACAGGAGAAATACCCAACAGTCTTGGGATAACCTTATGAACACGTTTTTATCCGATTTGGTTGTACACACTTTACACATGCTACGCATACCAATTTTTTTTTTTTGAGAAAAGACAATTTCGGGTCACTACCCAAAACAAGGTGTCAATCACTTTTAAGTGTAAAGCGGTAGTCTCTGATGCATAAATTACAAAATATAATGGCATTTTATTTATTTTACCATGTTCAACAAGGTTTGATTATTTCTCCTTAACATTCCACACTCCTGTGGGTTTTTTCAGGAAGCATAAGTTTTGGAACAATTCTTCAACTCCTCGGATATTTTTGCTAAACTTGTAACTCAAATTTTATTCTTTATGATCCAATCATAAATTCTTGTTACGACATTTTCACTTCATACCAATGATACTTTGAACTAATTCAAAAATATCAGAACTCCTTTCTCTTTAAATAGACATGCTCATATATCCACTTAAAAAAACGGTGGTATGAAGGAAAAATAATCCACCACAGACGGCTACAAATAATGGACCATATACATTAACATGTATAATATCCACTAAATTAGTTGTCCATTCAACTTTGGCCTATGAACGGTGTTTTAGTCATCTTTTGGAAAAGGTCTCACAAGCGTCAATTTATTCAAAATAAAACTAACTCCAAAAATCCATCAACATGGAGTTCCTTCATGTTTTCCTTTCCAATATGAACTAAAAGAGGTGGTGTCACAATTTAAGTGAAATTCTTTAATTTTTCGTCTTGCGACGTTTAGCATTTATAGATGTTTTCCAACGTGATTTATATTAACTCATCCATCAGTTATGGAACATGGTCATAGTTTGAATAACTATTTATTCTTACAAACAACCAGAACAAAATAACAATTTATTAAGTTCTTAAAATAAATCTTGAAGTTTTGGTTGGATGCCACGATGAACAAATTAACACTTTATTTCCATTCTTGTCGTGCATTGTCACCATATCTTCTACTAGTTCTTTTAGGCCATTGTATTTCTTGTATTGTATTTGTATGACAAATCATACTATCCAATCCGTTATCCAAAATACCCAAGGAATACATAGTTAAATAGTAAACCACATCTATAACTTGTATATTACTTATATACATCTAAGCTGAACTTTTTAGTCATTTGTTTTCTGCCATATATTCTTGTAATTCTTATTTTCAATATTTCCTATAGAAGAATCATTCAACATCAAACAATGCTAATCTAACTAGCACATGCTCCTTGGCGTGCTAGTCACATACTATCACCTTTGGAGTCATACTTTGAAGTTGATTGCTTTTAATATCACCATATCTTTAGCATTCTTCCCAATTCCACTCTTAGATATCTCCAAGTATAGTAAACAATTTTTAGCCACATACTTTTAATCCATCCCATCATAACAACTTTGTGATGAAGCTAATGTAGCTCGAAGGAAGGAATTCCGAGAATAACATTAGCGTCTACAAACCTTGCATATAATCAAAATATAAGCACACATTGTCACACTAAAATTATACTCTGTCATGTTGCCACAAACAGGGTTTCGGATATCAGTATATCTCTCACTCCATGCTTGTATCTGAAAACAATCCTTTTCAGTTCCTGGATTACCTTGATTCTCAAAACATTCTTTTAAGATTCGATATTGTGGAAACAAGCATGACACCTGATACTAAGTCGGAATTCTTGCTCTTTAGTTCAATCAACTATTAATCATATGGAGCTTGGTAGGTTTTACCAAAAAAAATTGCAAGAGGACTGATGCATATAAAATGCATACATGAACTTTGCATTAGAATTCTCATATTTCAATCATATTTGCATCATATAAGGGTTATATCATGATTTTATAATGATTTTGGGAATATTTCACAATTTTCCTATTTTTCTGGAATTAACCCTGCACTGGCAGAAAACCCTATTTTCTATATTTTGATGTTTCAGGGACCCAAACGACGTCCAAATGACCTGAAAATTTACGAGCATCGGTTTTATGAAGGAAGAAAACTGGGGAGCGAAGGAAGCAAACGAGCGGAGGCCTGAGACCCAAAAGGGGGTGGCCCATGCAGCCAGATTCCTTGGCTGCGTGGGGCCCACCTTCTGGAGCCTCGTGGCTCCGTTGCCGTCGATCTTTTCGCCCACGACTCCATCTTGACCTAAAACCGACTATAAAAATAGCCCCCCGACGTAGATCGCAAGGAGGCGGCCGTAAACAGAGAAACCACGAAACAGAGACCTGGACCTGCAGATCGGAGGGGGAAAACTCCGGCGGAGCGCTGCCGGCGTGGTCTCCATCTCCCCCAACAACGTCTCCACCGTCTCCATGATGAAGAGGGAGTAGTCCACCCCTGGACTATGGGTTTGTGGAAGTAACTTATGTATCTCTCCTCTCTCTTGAGCTTCACTAATTAGCTCCGTATGAGCCGCTGAACATGATTACGGTCATCTATGTAATTCCTATGTGGTGGATCTCTCTATGAGTTAATATATGTTTGAAGATTGCAATTGTTTTGTTTCAGTTATGAAAGTAGATGCATATTATGTACCCCGTTCTTGTCTACTTGTTTTGAACAAGCTTGTTTATGAGAGCATGTGTGGGGGAACATGTGCATTAGTTGGAGTAATGAGTGGGTGGCTTATGCGGTGAAAGTGAGAGAAGTTCCGCGATCCACTTGGGTATTCCTACCTTACTTTGTTACCTCACTAGGGATAAACTAAAATACCATGCTACCAAAGATGTGGGTTGACCATTACCACTTCTCATGACTAGATCTAGCATGTTCTTATTTTCACTTCATGTCATAAAGATTAAAGCTATGCTCTGATTTATCTTAACACTAAGGTGTTATGATTTAGTTCGCATCTTAGTGGAGTATAAGAGAGATTAATAACCAAAAGATCTCTATGTTAGGATGTGATGCCCATATAATTAGTAACTTGTCATAAAACTTTGTGCTGCAATCTCATATGTCAATTCCACCACAACATTAAAGAGAGAGTGCATTTGTGAAACCATGAACCCCGGTCCATTTTTAATCATAAGAAACAACTTTCCAACCACTTTTAAGCATCATCTACATTCAGCCATTTTAAAATCAGAAAATACAAAAACACTTTTATTCATTGCATTCACATATAAAAACCCCAAAAATATCATCCATCATTGTTTTCACCATCCTTGCATATTTATTTACCACCATTGCATATTTACTTATTGTTTTACATTTGTTTTATTTTATTATCATTCTCACACCTTGTGCTTGACAACCACTTGGTGAGGTTGAGGGCACAAAACAATTTACTTTGTTACAGGTTCTCAAGGGAAGGATAAGAAGATAAACCTTTCACTACTGATTCCCCGAGAGTTCGATATAAACCCTCGAGTCATCCCTTGTGGGGAAAACCATCTTTCCTATACTATACACTCTGCACTTGGAGTCTCAACCTAACCATTGTTTTTTTTAACGCAGGTAACTCCGCCATCACATTTTCTAGCGCCTTGCCATCAAGTGTTCTTTGGTGCTTTTGTTGAGTTAAAGTTCATCAAGGACTCAAATTTAAATTTTACTAACACAGTACCAATCATAATTGGTTTGCCAGATCATAACAGTTTTATCTCAAATAACAATCTAAGTGTGAGGAGGTTTGTGGATGCCATTTACTACAACAAATTATGCAAATTCACTATGATTGATTGTTCATGATAATTGGTTCAAATTAATCAAATTACTAATGAACTTCCACTAAACTCAACATCTTTCTGGTTGTGTAGTGATACACGATCCAAATCCACTACACCACAACCGATCATCACGTGAGATGATGTAGCTTCAATGGTGAACATCACCATGTTGATCATATCATCCATATGACTCGTGTTTAACCTTTCGGTTCTTGTGTTCCGAGGCCATGTCTATACATGCTAGGCTCATCAAGGAAACCGTAGTATTTCTGCGTGTGTAAATCTGGCTTACACCCGTTGTATGTGAACATAGAGTCTATCACACCCGATCATCATGTGGTGCTTCAAAACGACGAGCTTTTGCAATGGTGCATACTAGGGGAGAAAACTTCTTGATATTAACATGAGAGATCACCTTATCATACTACCGTCACGATCAAATCTAAGCATAACAATTAAGGTGCATAAAAGGATTAACATCACATGCAATTTAATATGTGACATGGTATAGCCTTTTCTTGTGCCTTTGATCTCCATCTCCAAAGCACCGGCATGATCTCCATCACCACCAGCATGACGTCGCCGTCTCATGGTTTGTCTCCACCAACTATTGCAACTACAACTATTGCTACTCTTAGCGATAAAGTAAAGCAATTACATGGCGTTAAAAGTGACACGCAGGTCATACAATAATAAAGAGACAACCATAAGGCTCCTGCCGGTTTCCGTACTCATCGACATGCAAGTCGCGAAAATTACAAAACATGATCATTGCATACATTATCACAAATCACATCTTGGCTATACCACATCACAAACCCCTGCAAAAACAAGTTAGACGTCCTCTACTTTGTTTATGCAATTTTTATGTGGCTTCTATGGGTCAAGAGATAGAACCGTTCTAATCTACGCAAAGCCACAACAGTGATATAGTAGTTGCTTATTTTATATCTTTTTTAAAAGCCTTCTGTTGAAGATCGCATCTCACTATAGCAAGAGAAAAAGGTACCCGCCAACCACTTATGCAATACAAGTTGCATGTCAATCGTGGAACCGGTCTCTCGTACGCGGATGAGTAAAGTTGGTCCGGGCCGCTTAAATCTCACCATACCACCGAGATACAAATGCACATGGGAAGGTAGCAACAAAAAATATCAATGCCCACAACACTTGTGTTCTAATCGCACCAACATCTACGAATAGATCTAGGCTCTGATACCACTGAAGGGGTTGTTGCATAGAAAGCAAAAAAATTCCTACGAAACAAGCGAAAGAAACCCAAAGGATCTAGATCTATTAGACGAAGGCAGCAAAGGTGAGATCCAATCTTTGACCCTTGAAGAACGAACAAACGTGTTTACTCAGTGCATGGGTTGGCTAGTCGATCCCCGCAACTGGACTCGTCTAGTCGCGAGGAGATGTAATATTATCCGATGCATCACAAGAGCAACACCTCCGAGGTATCCACACGTACGGCTCAATGAAGACTCCACGTTCTTGATCCCGCAAGATGTGGTGGAGAGGCTCGTGAGATCAACATCACGACGACGGTGTGGTGGTGGATATGGTGGAGATCCTACAGGGCTTCACCAAGCGTATGCGGGAGAGGAGAGAGGAGGAGGTGCGGCAAGGGGGCGGTGGCTTGGGATAGCTAGGGTGCGGCCGGCCCTGCCCTGGACTCTCCTTATATAGGTGGCCAGGGGTGGGGTGCGGCCTTCCCTAGGGCCGGCGGCTGGCTTGGGTGGCTTGGCCCCCAAGCAAGCCCTAGAGTTTTAGGGCACCTCCCCTTGGGCCCTGGATCCCTTGCCGCATGGGCCTTAGGTGGCTGGTGCGGCTGGCCCATGTGGCCGCTGCACCACCCCTTTGCTCCATGTGGGGCCCATACACTGTAGGCCCCACTTCTAGACTCCTCTAGAACCTTCTAGAATATTTCGGTACCCTGCCGGAAAATTCCCGGACTTTTCCGATGCCTCCGGAAACCACTGTCCATATATGAATCTTATTCTCCGGACTCTTCCGGAACTCCTCGTGACGTCTGGGATCCCATTCGAGACTCCGAATCAATATTTGTTCACACCATCATTTATCTCGAGCCCTAACTACATCGAACGTTAAGTGTGTGACCCTGTGGGTTCAAGAATATGTCATATTAATAGCGGGACCGGGATGTCCATATTAATTCCTACATATTCAACGAAGTACTTTATCGGCTGAAGCACTATGTCCGGGATTCAATTAATCCATATATGATTCCTTTAGTCTCACAATATTTTACTTGTTCGAGACTTAATCACTCATATCTCTATATCCGATTAATCTCGTTTCCGACAAGTTCTCTTTACTCGTTCCATAGGATAGGATCCCTTATGACTAGCTACTTAGTCTTATGCTTGCAAGCTTTTGAATGCTATGCTACCGAGAGGGCCCAGAGATATCTATCCAACGATTGGACGGACAAATCCCAGTCTTGATTCATGCGACCCAACAACCGACCACCGGAGATACCTGAAAGCCACCTTTATAATCACCCAGTTACGAAGCAATGTTTGATGTCATCAAAGTATTCCTCGAGTAGGCGGGAGTAACATAATCTCATGGTCTAAGGAAACTACATTCGACATCTATAAAATTGGGTCTGCCCATTATATCATCTCCTATGATACAACTCCGTTTATCAAGTGATTCATTAATCCTTGGTTAGGAACTTCTAACCAACACTTGATCAAATGAACTAGTTATAGGTGGCTTACTAGGGACTCCTTTCCGTTTATATTCCATACATGTATTTGTTTCCGATTAATACAATTCTAGCATGGATAATAAACATTTATCATGAACGGGAAATATGATAAATAATAATCTTTATTATTGCCTCTAGGGCATATTTCCAACACTACCAAGCAGGACAAGCGCCACAATTTTAAGCTTTATGGTAGTTCCTCACTAATCCATTTTTAAGTAAATGATCCACACGTTTAAGCATTAATCTACTTCATATCTCTAGACAATTTACAAGTATCAAATATTCAACACAACGATCTACAAGATTATGCAAGCACTTCTTTTCACCACTTCCTACATGATAATTTCCTTTCAACCAAACACCAATCAACTTAATTGAAACAACTATAAGTGAAAACACAAGAGAGTACTTCCTAACTACAAAATCTAATAGCTCTGAACAAGAGATACATGAAAAACAAGAGCTAGCAGCAAAAATAATAAAAGCTAAACACTCAACACATATAAGTGAAGAACAGGAGTGTTTTACGAAAAAACGGAGCGTGTCTCTCTCCCAAACAATACTGCAAGGATCCAATTTATTGCAATGAACAGAGAACAAAACATAAATGAACTGAAAGTAAAAACTAACTGACGCTCCAAGAATAACACATAATGTGTAAATGAATAAAAATATAGTACCATAAGTAAAACTGATGATTGTTGATGAAGAAGGGGATGCCCAAGGCATCCCCAAGCTTATATGCTTGTGACTTATTGAATATTGTAGAGGAGGTTGCATGGGGATCATCCCCAAGCTTGAGCTTTTATCCCTACTTGATCTTTATTCACCACCTCACTCTTGAATATTTGAAAACTTCCTTCACACAAAACTTATCGCAACTTCATTAGAGGGGTTAGTCCACAAAAATAAAATCTTCCTTCAGTTCCAAAGCACATATCATGAAATTATTTTTAAACATTAGCTACTGTGACCAAGGTCTAAGTAAATCTATTGGCCTCAAAAGAACCTCACTTTCCCCATAAAAGAAGCAATGAAAACTAAGACAGAATCTGTCAAAAATAGAACAGACTGTAAAGATGAATTTTTTCAGGGTACTTCTGGACCTCAAATCAGAAAACATAAAACTATAGAAAGGTAGACAAAACCGTGATGCTTTCTGTCACAAATTTGCAGCCACAGATGACGCTCTGTGATGTTTTTGAATTTCGAACAGTGAAGAACAGAAATCTGTTTCTGGACAGCAAACTCAAAAATTAGTCTCCCTCTCTTTTAGAGGCTATTCTTGGCACAAAAAACCAAAACAAAAAGATACAAGGGAGTTGTTACAGATGTAACATTACCCAAAACAAAGACAACCCAAAAAAAACAGTGTAGGAATAAAATGGGTTGCCTCCCATAAGCGCTTTTCTTTAATGCCTTTTATCTAGGCTTGACAATTTTAATGATGCTCTCATAAGAATAAGAGTTAAAATACAAAGAGAGCAACAAGAAGAAAATATGAAACACATTTAAGTCTAACCCGCTTCCTATGCATAGGAACCTTGTAAACAAATAAATCCATGAAGCACAAAGTATCAAGCATAGGAATGTAAAACAAGAGCAGTTTCAAAATTTTCAATGTAAAGAGAGGAGTTTTAGTGACATGAAAATTTCTACAACCATATTTCCCTCTCTCATAGTAATTTCCAGTAGCATCATGAACAAACTCAACAATATAATTATCACATAAATCATGCTTTTTATGACCTACAAACATATAATTTTTATCAAGCTTCAAACTAGTGGGATCAAAATTAATTAAAGTCATGATCTCTCCAAACCCACTTTTAACAATTTTATAACAAGATGAATGATCACTCTCAAGAGGTATGGGACTCCATTTAACTAAGTTCAAAACCTCTCGAATCCCATTTTCGATAGTAGCACAATTAATATCATCAAGCAACATAGGACCATCATCTAGAGCTTTATCATAAAAAATTCTAAGCAACACTCCTCATTATCATGCATATCATTAGTAAGAAAAAATAGAGGATTATCACAATATTTATTAAAATAGCATGGATTATCATAAATAACAGTAGCATAATCATTTTCACAAGTTTCATTCATAGGGACATCATACCCATAAGCATAGCAAGTATCAGTTTTATCAAAAAGGTATATTTCAAGAGAATCCATAGGAACATAGCATTCATCCTCCTTTGGTAAGAATGGAGGGCAATAAAATAATGTAAGATTTGAGGAGTTACTATCATTAGAAGGTGAGCATGGGTAGATACTCCATTCTTCCTCATTTTGTTTGTCACTCTCTTCCTCTTTTTCATCCAATGAGCTTTCAGTTTCAGCAATTTCTTCTTCCACGATTTCCTGCAAGGCATTAGTCTCTTCTTTTGGAGGATAAGTTCTCTCAAGAATTTCAGTAATATAAGGATTATCATTGTAGTACTCAAGGCAATATCCAAGTACAACAAATTTTTCAGATTTCTAAGAAGCATCATCAATATCTTTAAGCACAGAAGTAATTTCATAGGCATCCATACAAACAACAAATTCTTCAATTTGTTCAAGATTATCAAAATCATAGTTTCCTTTAGCAAAAGAAGCCAATATTTCATTATCATTATAATCACATTGGAAAGGGAGGTGTTTATGCCTCCTACAACAAAAAGATTCATTAAAGCACCAGGATTCATCATATGTAGAGCAAAAGTTTTTAGCAAGACCATTCAATTTATTTATTTGTGCTCATAAGTGTTTCCCTTTTTCAGACAAGCGATATTCCTTATAATAATTTTGTTGTTCCTCCGTACCCACCTTGCCAATAAGATCTAGTCTCAAACAAAGTAACCATTGATGGCAAGTAAAGAACTAGACATAATATCAAGCAAAACGATAAAAAGACTAGTGCTGGAATTTTTTTTGGTGTGTTTTTGAGTTTTAGAGCAGACGAAAAGCAAAACGAGACTAACAAAAAATATACTAAGCAAGACAACAAAGTAAAGTGCAAGGACGTGTGAAACTCCCCTAGCTGAAGCTTCCAAGTCCCCGGCAACGACGCCAGAAAAGTGCTTGATGGTGTGGATCACACGTTCGTTGGGAATCCCAAGAGGAAGGTATGATGCAGTGTAGCAGAAGTTTTCCCTTGATTACAAAACCAAGGTTATCGAATCCAGTAAGACTTGGAGAAGGCTTAGCAAGGTGTCAACGGCGCCGTTTACGACAATGGAATCACAAACAAACTACTTTGCTCCAACAACAAAAAAGAGGTTGTCAATCTCTCCGGCTTGCTGAACACAAAAAATTAAATGTGCAAGTGTAAAATATGACCAGCGAGCAAATGAGTACGGAAAGCTATTAAAACGGTTGTAAATAGTGTAGGAAAATAGGACCGGGGTCCACAGATAACTAGTGGTGTCTCTCCAGAAGATATGCATGATGGGTAAATCAATTACAGTAAGGCAATTGACAAAATTGTGGGCGCATAACAATGCTATTATAAGACAATATAGTTCATCGTTTCATCTAATCTGGGCATTACATCAAAATACATAGACCATTATCCAACTTCATCTATGACTAATAATCCACCCCCGAGATCGCTATCCAGCATGTCTCCCAGAATTATTAAGTTGCAAGCAAAAGAGCATTGCAATAAGCACTGTGCATAATGTAAGCAATGCAATAACACAAGAAAATAACACCGATGTTTTCTAAATAATACTAACAATTACTTGACCAAAGTATCCACTAGCATCGGAGAGCATGCAAGATCATAGATAAAACATAACACATAGATGAACAAGAGTAATGATTTCCACAATTCATCGGATCCAAGTAAACACATTATGTAGCAATTACAGATAATATGACCTTAATCATGTAGGGCAGCTCACAAGATCTAAACAATGGAGTACAAGGAGAAGAGACAACCATCTAGCTACTGCCATGGACCCGTAGTCCTGTGGTGGACTACTCACGCATCACTCCGGAGGCAGGCATGGTGGTGTAGATGCCTCTGGTGACGATCTCCCCCTCCGGCAGGGTGCCAGAAAGAGCTGCTGGACCCTCCCGAACTAGGGTTGGCGAGGCGGTGGCCTCACATGTTTTCTGGAAAATATGATCGGATATCGAGGGTTTCCGTGACGAAGACAATTTATAGGCAAAAGGGCAGCTCGGGGAGGCGCCTGGCCATCGTGGGCCCCCCTGCAGGCCCCCTTCTGGCTCCGTCTTTGTTTCTTAGTAAAACTAATTCATGTAAATTTCCAGTTGATTCCGACAAACTTCCCAGAACAACTTTTCTGAAACAGAAAGACAGCAGAAAACAGGAACTGGCACTAGGCATCTTGTCAATAGGTTAGTTCCATTAATTATGCAAAATGATATAAAACATTATAAAAAGATGTGGCAATGATATATAATGAAGCATAAAACATCAAAACTTATAGATACGTCGGCGCCCAAAATACATAGCGCGTGTTGCCTAAATTTCCAGAGCGCTGTTTTTACTCTCGGACGCGCTAGATTGACGATTTTTTCAGCGCTGTAAGTTACGAGAGCGGACAAAGTGCAAAAAAGAAAAGGTACGGTCGTGCTGCTAAATTGATGCTCATCATAAAACGGTGTCGAAAGTAGTGCTCGGAGTATGTGGGAGTCTCCACAAACTAGTTCTGCATCAATCAGTTGTTAGCTTTGATCCTTTCTCTTCACAACTTCTCTCGACCGAAATCGGAACCACTTTATTCTTATGCATAGCCTAGATCAATGCTATGTTATCGGGCCCAGCCACATACGGCCGAGTTCACGGGCCAAGATCGACGGTCGACCCGAACGACATAGGCGCCCATAGGATTCGAGCCCTAGTCTAGTCCCCACCAGGCAACAATTGCCTTTTCCAGTTACAAGTACAGCGGTAATCTACCGTGCACATTTTGACATGGGCTGCGAGCCCACCCAACCCCACAAAATACCAACTCTTTAGCCCTCCAGAGCTGGAGTGACAAGCGCGTGCCACCACGCTCGGCTGGTGCGAGGTACGGGAGGCTCGTATTTAAGCTGGTGTCTGTGCTGCTCAGCTAGCGAGGTGGTACTATTATTTCGGAATGGGTCTCCAGCGAGAAGCAAACCACTACCAGGCTAGCAGCAAGCGTTGCATTCAGATTTCCGGTCAACAGATCTGAGAAGAATGCGCCCAAAGACTCTCACATGTCGCCGGGATTAAAGGGGATAATCTACATAGGGATTGGGTGAAACCACTCCTCACACCCAATCCCCACAAATCCCTTTCCATCCCCATCCCATACAATCTCTAATCCCCTCTTTTCAAAAAAATCATTTGGTGGACAGGGATCGGGGCACAACAACAATGACAATCAGCACGGAAGACTAATCAACATACATGAAAAAAGATTTAATTTTTATAGCAGCAAAAAGCACATACCTAAGGTTCGGCGTACATCAAATTTGACAAAGACACGCAAACTGTATCAGACTCTCAAGATGCATTCAGAAACAGAACACACTACACACATACTGTAACAGACAGATTCAGAAATAGAACAAATAAATTCAGTGATAATATACATCAAAATTGTTTCTAAATTTCCGTGTCAACACGAAGTACATTGTCTTCTACGACAACAAGTAGAACAAGGGAAATCAATTTGTGACAACGGTTTGCAAGACTTTCACTTCATGGATGTCCTGGATAGAAAAATCAAAGTAAAGATTCAACACTAAGGACTGAAAATTATATATGCTTTTCTGAATACAGATTTAGTTTATCATCCATAGAAATTAACACAACTAAAGCATTGCAGTATTAAGCTCAGAATAAATAATTGACAAACAACAACACAACCCAGAATGGATCAGATCCATAGCATGTTAAACTAAGGTTGTGAACTTGAAGCCAGCTACTAGTGAAGAAAAAGAGGAAACTAGAGAGAGGAGACCATGATTACCTCATGTCATTATTCTACCCAACAATGCAGAAAACTAGACCAAATTTCAGGTGCAAATTTCTAAGTTAATTCAAGTGGGAAATATTTGTTCTAAATTAATTTCTAAGTTAATTCTACCCAACAATGCAGAAGTCTGACAACTGGTGCAAATCTAGAATCTAAAACTAAGCCAACAGTAACCATGTCGCTTCTTAAGAACACCTAGGACCCTTTTCGCATGATTGCGCAACACGACATGCCTATGGTTGAACAACTCCTTATAGTTCTGCGGCCGATGGCTAGTTAACATAAACTGATCAACCACTGAATACTACCAAGGATCTTAATTAACCAAGCCATAAGATGCATCATACGATATTCAACTAAATTAACTAATTCTAAGATCATCCCAGCAAGTTGCTCCTTGTTTAGGCCACTGGCATACACGTAGCACATCAAACTATGCATTTTAACAATGCCATATTGGCCTACCGCACAACGGCTCCACCACAGCACTTGGCTTGCCCAGGGTAGGTTCTTCTCTGCCCAGCAAGTTGCTGCTGCCTTGCTCCTGTACGTTGCTCGATTAGGTTCAGCATGTTAATTACTCATACCTAGCTAGCTAGTCTGTCCAATCCACGAAAACATCATCTCGCAGATGGGCAATGAGCTCGATTCCTCTAGCTAGTCCATCCAAGCCACCACCGTCGCCGCCACCGACCTCAGTGGTGGTCCAAGAATCGTCCACCGCGGCTCCGCGCAGGGCATGCCCATATTCTGGCGCCAAGACTGCTCCTCCATCTAGTGATGTCATCCCCATAGATACAGATGCACTCTTACCTGTTTGTGGGTAACTTGAAAACAATCTTGAACATTAGTTTAGTTCTTTATTATTATTATTGTTATTATTATCATTATTATTATTGCCCTTACGAGCATGCTCCCATCTTCCCGAACTCAGGACAAGCATGAGGACGTGCTGCCTCACATGCCTATGAGGGCTGGCGTGGAGCGCCTTTTAGCCGAGGCGATGAGGGTCGAGGCGCAAGGCGATCCTGTCACCAAGTCTGCGCCTCAAGCAGAATTAGATCTGCTAGTCAATCCCGCGACATCTGCTCTGAAGGTGAAGTCCGCGCCATCTGGTCTGAAAGTGAAGTCCTTCTCAACTCTGCGAGAACTCCTGCCGCTAAAGTCTGCACCTGCAACAACAGGCGATTCGGCGAATGCGATAGTGTGTCAAGCATCGTCATCTGGCACCGTTGAGACAGACACAAAGAGATCACCGGGGTCATCATCCAACAAATTAGAGGGTGTTGGCGGGCTTCTGAGGAAGTCAAAGACATCTGCCCCCAGTACGTATTACTCCAGCCATCTCGTGCATCTTTTACTGCAGCTAGCACACTTCCCTTGACCCCTTCCTTTCCCTGTTTTTTGATGATGCGACTGCTGCAAGTAAGCTGGAGGGCTTTTACTCTCCTGAAGCGAAAGACCTCATGCGCTTGGTTGGAAAGCACCAAGGAGTTCTTGCTGGAGCAGGTGCCCTGTCAGAGAAACTGAATTTCCCGGCCGATCGGGCTTCCATGCAGTCCAGCTTGGTTCGTCCACCTGGGAACGGTGTGAGGGGGCGCCACGCGCCATGATGCATCTCTATGGAGCTGAAGGATATTCAGGAGGCGCTGAGGGAGCGTACAATCAACAAAGAGCCAACCATCGAAATGATGGTGCTTGCAATAAATTCCTAGGGAAGCTGGTACGAAAGTGGTACTCCACCCGACCTTGAGATTCTGATCGTCCGCCTCCAGGCCGCTGAGAGTCTCCTAGGAGGAAACAACAGCTCCCACACTCCTGGCGAAGAAGCTCCCATGCCGGAGCATGTACTTTCCTTTATCGGAAAGCTCGTCGTGGCTTGCGTGGAGCTTACTTCAGGACTTCGCCCACTTGAAGAGGATGGGCCAGGCTCAGAGGAACGCCTCCATCCGCCACAAGCATTACAAGATTGCTGAGGACCATCATGAGCTCGCCAAGGAGCATCAACAACTCACTGATGAGTACAATATGTTGGCAGAGGAACAAGCGAAGATGGCGGCTCGAGCTGAGAGTGCTGACCTGGAGACCTCGTGTAACCTCCACCTTGAAGCTCATCAACGAGCTATTGATGCTCCTTGGCGAGCTCACGATGGTCCTCAGCAATGTTGTGATGCATGTGGCGGATGGAGGCAAGATAAGGAGGCATTCCTCCAAGTGTGGCCCATCCTCTTCAAGTTGACGAAATCCTGAAGTAAGCTCCGCGCAAGCCGTGTCAAGCTTTCCGATAAATGAAAGCACCTGCTTTGGCATGGGAGCTTCTTTGCCAGGAGTGTAGGAGTTGTTTTTTTTCCTCCTAGGAGAGTCACAACGGCTTGGAGGCGGGCGATAATAATCTCAAGATCGGGTGGAGTACCACTTTCCTATGAGCTTCCCCAGAAATTTATTGCATTCACCACCATTTCGATGGTTGGCTCTTTGTTGATCGGACACTCCCTCAACGCCTCCTAAATATCCTTTAGCTCCATAGAGATGTATCATGGCGCGCGGCGACCCCTCACGCCCTTCCCAGGTGGGAGTACGAGGCTGGACTGCATGGAAGCCCGATCGACCGGGGAATTCAGTTTCTCCGACAGGGTGCCTGCTCGAGAAAGAATTCCTTCGTGCTTTCCAACCAAGCGCATGAGGTCTTTCGCTTCAAGAGGGTAAAAGCCCTCCATCTTACTTACATCAGTCGCATCATTTGATAAAAAAGGGAAAGAAGGGGTCAAGGAAAGTGTGCTAGCTGCACTAAAAGATGCACGAGATGGTTGGAGCAATACATACCGGGGGCAGATGTCTTTGGCTTCTTCAGAAGCCCACCAACACCCTCTAATTCGTTGGGTGATGACCCCAATGATCTCTTTTTATCTGTCTCAATGGTGCCAGCTGACGATGCTTGACACTAGGGCTCAATCGCTGAATCGCCCGTTGTTGCAGTCGCAGACTTTAGCGGCACGATTTCTCGCAGAATTAAGAAGGGTTTCACTTTCGGAACAGATGGCGTGGGGTTCTCACCTTCGGAGCAGATGCCGCAGGATTGACAAGAAAATCAGATTCTGCTTGAGGCGCAGACTTGGTGGAAGGATCGCCTTGCACCTCGACCCTCAGCGCCTCGACTAAAACGCGCTCCACGCCAGCGCTCACAGGCACGTGAGGCATCACATCCTCAAGCTTGTTATGAGTTCGGGAAGATGGGAGCATGCTCGTAAGGGCAATAATAATAATAATGTTCAAGCTTGTCTTCAAGTTACCTCAGGAACTGGTAAGAGTGCATCCGTATCTATGGGGACGACATCATTAGATGGAGGAGCAGTTTTGACCACAGAATATGGGCGTGCGCTGGTGTACGATCCTTAACCACCACCGAGTTCGGTGTCGGCGGCGGCGACTTCCTATTGTATTCCACTCCTCCCGACTTGCTCGACGATCGGCGGGATTGCGCGGCAGGAGCATCATCAGCCTTGCTCCAACCGCTCCTCCTCGGACGATCATCGTGATGACCCGTCTCAATCTGGACATGCACGAGGTCAGGGCCGAGGTGTGCCTCGCGGCTTCCCTCGTAGCCAAACATGCAACACATGCATGCAGTATGCAGTATGTGGAAGCTAGTCGACCAGATCGGTTTTCCTGCTCTCCAAAGCTGGGACAAAGGCTTCTGGTTTGAGATTCGTCAAACACCGTTGTGGAGGGGAGGCTTTATATAGCTCCCGTTGCGTGTCGTTGGCAGGATCTAGCAGGTCCACGACGGAATTAAACTACCTGAGTCTCCTGGTATCCAGCTGGCGTGCGACTTGGGCATCGTTTAAAAAAGAGAGTATCACCAAGGGGCAATTTGTTCAATGGAATTTTGTGTTTAAGTCACGAGGTTCATCGATGCACGTATACACGATGGTCATAGGTATATTATATGGGTCTGTCTAACGCGCAGCTGACTGAGAATTAAGTAATTCTCAGTCAGTTGACGTCACCTACATACATATATACGTCAGTCACATGCACATGCAGATACGCGCCCGACCGGCTCTTCCGAAACGATTTGTTTAATTCCATCCGTATAGAAAACGCATGCATGCACCTGCCGACCGGCCGGTACGCTAGTTTTTTCTTCTATATACTACGCTAGCTAGCTCCTACGATTAGAGAGATAACGTGTACATCTATTGGGGATTATTAGTTTTTGTTTTCTGATCGCTGGCAAGACAAAAATCATTCACTCGAAATTGAAAAGTCTTATAAATATATTTATTATTTAAAAAATCAGTTGTGAGTTAAAAATCTTAATTACAAATCCCACTTGTAAATGGATATCTCAGTTGCAGCGTGAAAAATAATATCTCAGTTGCAACCCTATTTACAACTGGAATATTTTAGTTGCAACCGCACTTACAACTTGAAAAAAAAAATCTCACTTGCAACCCGACTTGCAAGTGGAATATCTGAGTTGTAGCCCCACTTGCAACCAAAAAAATTCAGTTACAACTCGACTTGAAACTGAAAAATATCTCAGTTGCAACTGCACTTGTAAATGAAAAAAAAAAACTCACTTACAACCGCACTTGCAACTGAAAAAAATCTCAGTTGCAACCCGACTTGCAACTGAAATATCTCAGTTGCAACCGCACTTGCAACTGGAAAAAAAATCTCAACTGTAACCTGATTTGAAACTGAAAAATATGTCAGTTGCAACCGCACTTGCAACTGGGAAAAAAAATCTCAGTTGCAACCGCACTTGCAACTGGGAAAAAATCTCAGTTGCAACTCGACATGCAACTGAAATATCTCAGTTGCAACCGCACTTGCAACTGGAAAAAAATCTCAACTGTAAACCGACTTGAAACTGAAAAATATGTTAGTTGCAACCACACTTGCAACTGGGAAAAAATCTCAGTTGCAACCGCACTTGCAAGTGGAAAAAAATCTCAACTGTAACCCGACTTAAAACTGAAAAATTAGTCAGTTGCAACCGCACTTGCAACTGGAATATCTCAGTTGCAACCGCACTTGCAACTGGGAAAAAAATCTCAGTTGCATCCCCACTTACAACTGAAAAGTCTCAGTTGCAGCGACACTTGACACGATAAAAATATCTGAGTTGCAACCTCATTTGCAACTGGAAAAAAAACACAGAAAAACAACTCAAAAATGACTGCCCAACACCACAAAGGTCTATACGGGCAACTCAATACAGTCTGGAACAACAAAACATACACAAAAAGTCCATATGTGCATAAATACAACGACAAACAAACACACAAATGTCACTCGCGCCCAAAAAAACACACAAAGGAATTTTAGCACTCCCAGATTCAACGGTTGCTACATCGACCGGACGCTAAGATAGCTCTAACAACATGGTAAAATAAATAACACACAAATTAAAATCAGACGATAAAGATAAAAACAACAAAAGATAAAAATAAAAAGAAAAAAACCCTAGTAACAACCAACAATTAAAGAACAAACTAAAGATAATTAAAGGAGTGAAAAAAAGAACACAACATAAAAAAAATTGATTAAAAAAATATTTACACAATAAAAGAAGCCGGCACTACACAATGTAAAAATAGCCCAGGTAGGTGACAACATGGCCACGCACGAAAAGCCCACAATCGCTACACACAAAAAAACAAAAGCCTGGTCAACATGCCTCACGTACGTACAGACGTCGAAAGAAGACAACGGCAACACTGGCACGGATCTTGACGTACAAATCCAATGGTTATCAAAATGACTGAGAATTAAGTTAATTCTCAGCTGACTGAGAATTAGCAAAACCGATATTATATATGTGCACAAAATCCCTAGCGGATCGACTCCAAGTCGGCCAAATATAGGCGTGCACTTGACGCGGCTTGATTGACCTGGCACGTATATATACTGTATGTACACAAGCCGTACGTCTACGATCGGCCGGCTGGAAATTCCCACGTATAGGCGTGACGGGTCTGTTTGGAAGGTGGCCCGGTGAGTTTTATTTTGCAGAAAGTTAACTGTGTGTTCATCTCGAAGCGGGTCAGTTCTAGAAGTACGCAAGAGATAAAATCTTGAACTTCGGGGAGATAAGGCGTGCAGCTGACGGAAACCAAACCGATCGACAAAGCGATTCCGGAGTCTTTTCTAGATAAAAGGTCAAAGACCGTTAAGATCCAGATTTATAAATTAATAAAGCCCCAAACGGCGTTCAAAGAAAATAGCAAGTGTGGAGAAATAATAATAATAATAATATAAAAGAGTTGCAAAAGTTCATACACACAGATACATTTTCTCGTGACCATAATATATATTTATTCTATAGTGCTAAATAATACCTTCATTTATTGGCATGAAAATAGCAAGTGAGGAGAAATAATAATAAAAATATAAAAGAGTTGCAAAAGTTCGTACACACAGATACATTTTCTCGTGACCATAATATATATTTATTTTATAGTGCTAAATAATACATTAATTTATTGGCATGAAAATAGCAAGTGAGGGAAATAATAATAAAAATATAAAAGAGTTGGTATAGGGGGTTAATTAATTACCTAGCATGAAATAAATAAGGAGGACCATGAAATGAGAAGAAATAAGTGTGGAGGGGATATTTTGCAGAAAACCGTAAAACGGCGGATCAAAAAATTCAAAGAAAAAGAAAAGTATAGAGACGAGTATGCAGAACAAGAAAAAGGCGGGCCATATGTGCAAAGTAGCAGTTGCCGTGACGGGGTAAAGGCAAGTTAGTGACCGGTTCTTAGCATTTTGTGACAAATCTACACATGCGGAGCAAAGTTGATACAACACAGGCATATTTTTCTCATGACTATATTATGTTTTATCCTATATTACTGAACAATTCATTTTTTAATTGGCACCAAGTTATAAAAATACAAGGTTCGCATAGACACCTAGGAGGAGAATTAATAATAGGAAAAGAAAATAAAAAAGACAAAAGAGTTGGTACGGGGTATCCTATATTACTGAACAATTCATTTTTTAATTGGCACCAAGTTATAAAAATACAAGGTTCGCATAGACACCTAGGAGGAGAATTAATAATAGGAAAAGAAAATAAAAAAGACAAAAGAGTTGGTACGGGGGGTTAATGTGTGCGAGCCCATGGACCACGAATCAGGCCCACTGGCCATCTCCGTGGAAACCCAAATATCTCACAGGGCTTACGGCCGGGGAACATTTCCCACGACCGCACATACCCGAAGGCCGTGAGGCCAACGTCGTGGGCCAGGCAACGACCGGCCATCAATCACACTGACTGACGGCGTTCTTCTCCTCTCGGTAAAGGAGGGAACAGATCCGGCTGTGCACAACTGCACAGCGCCCAGGGATCGAATTTTCGAGAGCGCCACGTGGCGCGTCTCAGCAACCCGCGCTTTCGGCGGGAGCAACCTCTGCTGTACTTTTGGTTTTCCAGCAGGCAACGATCTTCTGCCACGTGCTCAAGCGCACAACCCCACCGTACCAACTCAGTAGCCCTCCAAAGCTGGAGTGACAGGCGCGCGCTGCCACGCCTGGCCGATGTGCGGGAGGAACGCGAGGTGTATAAGTTGGTTCGAGCGGCAGGCGACTAGCGAGGTGGGACTATTAATCGTGTTCAGGTCCGAGCGAGGAACGGCGCGGGTCGAACTGGGCCGAAACGGCGCCTGTGTGCGCGTAGCGCCCGCGGCAGAACACGTTGGCCCCTCTGTCTCTCTACTGATTCGGTGAGCAGCGTAGCCCACTGGACCACGATTCTCTTCTCGCTAACCAGACAACACACACAGCATAATCAGAGCAACCGCCAGACCAAAACAGCCAATACAAAAAAAAAAAAGGGTGTCTCTGCATTTTCCAGGTGCTTTTGTTGCGGGGGGAAGCTATTGTTTTTTATTCTTTTGCAGTATATTTCATTTGCACGTGCATTTTTTTTATTGATTGGTGCTATTGTGTGTGTCGTCCTCGGCCGCCCCATTGATGCGAGGTGGGACTATTATTCGAGTTCAGAACTTCGAGAACGTAGCGAGTTGAACTAGGCCGGAACAGCATAGAGTACGATGTGTCCACTGATTCGGTGAACATCGTACACCCCACTGGCCCATGTTTCTCATCTTTCTAACAAGGCAACCACAGCTTTGTCTCCAAAAAAAAAAAAAGGCAGCCACAGCCGAATCAGGTCAAACCTTCAAACCAAAACAGCGAAAATCCAAAACATAAGTATCTAAGAACAGCAGACGGCTAGGCGTTTCTGTCCTTTTTCCAGTTTTTTTTAGGGGAGAAGCTATTGTTTTTTATTCTTTGACAGTATATAAGTTCATTTGAATGTTTAAGAAAAACTCATCTGTTGGTGCTGTAAATGGATTTATCGTATGGCCCTGAGCCTGCATCCTAAGGCAGAATTCCTTTATCAATTTCTTTTTTGGATATAAGAATCTAAGTTGGATCAGCTATATAAAGATTAATTCATAAGGAAAATACAATAAATTGTGGTTTGTACACTTATTTCCAACGTAGTATACACCATGTCGTTTTTTTTCACCCAAGGAGCAATGGAAGTAATCTTTAGCTATTTACAGCGGACTTTTGAAAATAATTACGAGACGGATTCTCACACTGGTTTTTTCCAATATAACGGTGAACAAGCCGGACCTTTAGGAGGTCGAAAGTGCACGACGAGTGGAATCCTTTAGATCCCGTTTGGGGTTTTGGTAAGACTATCCGCTCGTAGTTTCCTAGAAAATGAGAAATCTCTCTTATACATGATAGTACGTGAGGAAATATAATCGAATGGGGTGTGGGAGGAAAATGAAGCCGAAGGAGAAGTGTACCAAGGCTACACTAGGACACGGCCTTTCATTGCGAGCACCGCCTCCACAACCATAAAGAGTAATCAAATCCACCGCGGTCGGAGGAGCAGGCACCCGGTTGGTGTGGCCGCAAAGTCGGGTTGGGGAGGAGCATATATACGAGCTCTGGCTCGCGAGAACCCTCGGAGTAAAGGACCAGTGTCGAGTGAAACGTCCGAGTTGAATGCTTGGTAATGCCTGCCTTTGCGGTGACGATTGGAGGAGTCGACACCCGAGTGACGCCTTGAGGAGTCGGTCCGATTGAGGCGGACCGAAGTTTGCATTGTTCACCCTCATGGCAGCCTTGTTCTAAACATGGGTCACCGGGCCGATATGGCCGTACCCTTTTCTCGATCCAAACATGGTGATCTCGCTGTCAAGACTAGCCTGTTTTTTCGGAGGTAATCGACAAAACGACCATGACAGCTTCTCAAAATGATGAACCAAGCACAAATTATGGTAACATGCGGTTCTTTTCACGAGTCTGTAACATACGCCGGCAACATGATGTAGGGCTAGGCCCGATCTTCACGGATTTGAGGGGGAAAAGGGGATGAACACGAAGAACACGGAGGGTCGCGAGGGAGATTCGTGGGCAAAACAAAAGGATAACTAGCAAATCCTGCTGAGAACTCCACCCAACAACAAACCCTCAAAAAGGTAGCCTTTGGATCGAAGAATCAAAGCCAAACTTACTCTTGTTGAAACCGATTGCTCTTACCGGCCGGTCCACCGATCCAATAGAATCACCGCAGTGAAAGATTGGTTTGCACTACTAGAGACACCGTAGTGAAAGAGTAGCAACAACAAGATCTACCTCAACGAGGCACCCTAGCTATGAGGGAGGAGGAGCATAGCTCACACAAGTCTCAAATTCAGTCTGCCCTAGAATGGGGAAAGGGGAAAGCTATTTATAGTCTTAGTACAAAACAAGTCAGGAAGGTGGGGAACCGGCCTGGGGGCCGGCCTAGGCCGGCCTGGAGGCCGGCCGGCACAGGTGGAGGTCCGGCCTGGAAACCGGCCTAGGCCGGCCTGGAGACCGGCTGCGTCGGGTGGAGGTCCGGCCTAGAAACCGGCCTAGGCCGGCCTGGAGGCCGGCTGCGTCGGGTGGAGGTCTGGCCTGGAAACCGGCCTAGGCCGGCCTGGAGGCCGGCTACGTCGGGTGGAGGTCCGGCCTGGGGGCCGGCCTAGGCCGGCCTGGAGGCCGGCCGGCTCGGGTGGGGGTCCGGCCTGGGGGCCGGCCCAGGCCGGCCTGGAGGCCGGCTGGCTCCGCCTTGAGCTTTTGCCTCCTTCTTCCTCTTCTTGCCCATCTTCTTGGATCTCCTCTTGGCCATCTTCTTGGATCCATTGGGGGTCATCTTCCGGGTGGATCCTGAGTATACACAAGGTATCGGCATGAAGTAGCAAACCATTCAGAGGGAGGTCGAGATCACACATCGAGAGGAGCGAGGTCACCTTTTCATGAAGAGCGTTGACTCTTGATCTTGTCATTGGGCCATTTGGCGTGGTGTCTATGGTGTTGTCCACATGTGGGGCTACATCATCTCCCCCCCCCCCCCCCTTCAGAAAGAGTCGTCTTCGACTCGGCATCCTCTTGAATGCTTGCATCTTCGTGGAAAGGTGATAGGTCGGCGACATTGAACGTGTCATACACCAAGTACTTGGAGGTTGGGATGTCGATCTTGTAGGCGTTGTCGTTGATGCGCTTGAGCACTTTGAAAGGCCCGTCACCGCGAGGAGCAAGCTTGGATTTTCTTTCATCCGGGAAACGGTCCTTACGGAGGTGTAGCCACACAAGATCTCCTTCTTCGAATATCATGGGCTTCTTCAACTTGTTGATTTTGGTAGCTTGGCGCTTGGTGTGCTCCTCTAGAGTTGCTCGAGTTGACTCATGTAATGTCTTCATGTAGTCGGCTCTTTTGTCGACGTCCATGTCGGTGCGCTCGTGTAGAGGAAGTTGTAGGATGTCTAGGGCGGTGTTGGGGTTGAACCCATAGACAACCTCGAATAGGCTTCGCTTGGTCGCCTGGTGTGATGCACGGTTGTAGGCGAACTCGGCGTGCGGGATGCATTCTTCCCAACCTTTGAGGTTTGGCTTGATTAATGCGAGAAGGAGAGTTGATAAGCTTCGATTCACCACCTCGGTTTGGCCATCGGTTTGTGGGTGGTAAGCGGTGGAGAAGAGGAGCTTGACTCCCAGCTTTGCCATCAATGCCTTCCAAAAGTAGCTTGTGAACTTGACATCTCGGTCCGAAACAATGGTCTTCGGCACTCCATGTAGACGAACAATTTCCCTGAAGAACAAAGTTTCAATGTGTGAAGCATCGTTGGTCTTATTGCAAGGAATAAAGTGTGCCATTTTAGAGAAGCGATCGACAACAACAAATATTGAATCTTTGCCATTTTTCGTTCGTGGGCAAAACACAAGGATAACTAGCAAATCCTGCTGAGAACTCCACCCAACAACAAACCCTCAAAAAGGTAGCCTTTGGATCGAAGAATCAAAGCCAAGCTTACTCTTATTGAAACCGATTGCTCTTACCGGCCGGTCCACCGATCCAATAAAATCACCGCAGTGAAAGATTGGTTTGCACTACTAGAGACACCGTAGTGAAAGAGTAGCAACAACAAGATCTACCTCAATGAGGCACCCTAGCTACGAGGGAGGAGGAGCATAGCTCACACAAGTCTCAAATTCAGTCTGCCCTAGAATGAGGAAAGGGGAAATCTATTTATAGTCTTAGTACAAAACAAGGCAGGAAGGTGGGGAACCGGCCTGGGGGCCGGCCGGCACAGGTGGGGGTCCGGCCTGGAAACCGGCCTAGGCCGGCCTGGAGGCCGGCCTGGAGGCCGGCTGCGTCGGGTGGAGGTCCGGCCTGGGGGCCGGCCGGCTCGGGTGGGGGTCCGGCCTGGGGGCCGGCCCAGGCCGGCCTGGAGGCCGGCTGGCTCCGCCTTGAGCTTTTGCCTCCTTCTTCCTCTTCTTGCCCATCTTCTTGGATCTCCTCTTTGCCATCTTCTTACCTCCATTGGGGGTCATCTTCCGGGTGGATCCTGAGTATACACAAGGTACCGGCATGAAGTAGCAAACCATTCAGAGGGAGGTCGAGATCACACATCGAGAGGAGCGAGGTCACCTTTTCATGAAGAGCGTTGACTCTTGATCTTGTCATTGGGCCATTTGGCGTGGTGTCCATGGTGTTGTCCACATGTGGGGCTACATCACAACACGTCCCAATACGGCGAGCCAAGCTGGGACTTATATAGCCCATACCACCACTTATTTATGTTGTCGTCTATACTCATCACCTCAAGTAGATTAAAAAACTATGATGTAAGCCTTAAAGATGATGAAAGTTTTTGTTTCACTTTACCATGATGTCTACTAAATTCCTCCGAAGTTCAAACTTTGCGGCTCGGTCATTCAATGAAGCTCCCATCTTGCCAACGATGTCCTAAAAACATGTCGGCATGATCGTCGATGACGTACAAACTTTCTCTGCACGATTTACTACGAGGACAAGGCTTTTTTCAAACCGTATATTTGATGGAGATATTTTGTAGCATATATTTGCTAGAAATGCCATAGACAATCATGTAAAGTTTTGGATAGCGCTTACTTGGATGGCATTAATACTAAGGATCAACAAAAATGTATGTGAATTGTTTGACATTTCAAACCGTATATTTGATGGAGATATTTTGTAGCATATATTTGCTAGAAATGCCATAGACAATCATGTAAAGTTTTGGATAGCGCTTACTTGGATGGCATTAATACTAAGGATCAACAAAAATGTATGTGAATTGTTTGACATGATTTTTCACAAAAAAAAAATGAAAGGACATGCATGTTTCAGAAGCATCAAAACATTTTTGTAACCACAACACACATGATTTGTCTTCTCAGGAAAGTATGGAAAAAAACATGCATTTTTGTTTAACTTGTTTCAAAGCCCATGTAGTAAACACATTTGTCTTCTCAGGAAAGTATAGAAAAAACATACATTTTTGTTTAACTTGTTTCAAACCCCATGTAATAAACACAAACAACAACACAGGTAGATATTTCCATACTTATAAACTTGGGGACAACAAAAAGTACAAAAGAGTTGGTATATGGGGTTAAAGTGAGCGAACATGTGCACCACGAAGTGGGGCCTCCACACAGAGGCGGCATCTCCGTGGAAACCCAAGATCAGAACTGGGCTCGTGTCTGGGGAAGGATCATTTTCCCACAGTGCACATATTACCCGATGGCCCTCCATAGCCTGGCATCTGGTGGATGGTATTTTCCTTCCTCTCTCCCTATTTCGAGAGAGCGGAGGGACTATACGGCCGGGCCTGCGCTCCGTACGCAGCGCCACGGCCAAACAGTGCGAGCGACGCACACAGCGCGGCTCAAGCACACAACAACCTTGCTGACGTCTCAGCAGGTACCTTTTCTGCCACAGGCTCAGAGCTCACAACCCAGCATACACCAACTCTTTAGCCCTCCACAGCTGGAGTGACAAGCGCGCGCTACCACACTCGGCTGACAAGCGAGTGGAGTGTGAGGTATATAAGCTGGTGCGAGCGGCACCGAAGTAGCGAGGTGGGACTATTATCTTGAGTTCGGTGTTCAGGTCCGACTGAGGAATGGTGCCGGTCGAATGGGCCGAAATGTTCACCTTCTTGCCTATGGCCCGCTGAAAAACATGCTGTCCTCTCTCTCACAGTTACTCGTCGAACAGCGTCGTAGCCCATCATATGCTTCCCTTCTCTCCATGCAAACCGAAGTTTGACCTGTGATTTTTTTTAACAACTTGACCTGTGATTTCCAACCGAGTATGCGTCATATGCTGTTGCATTTGTGCACCAGACAAGAAATAGAATTAGTCTTTTGCAATTTCAAGCGGAGTTTACCAGGATGAGTGTATGCGATTCCGTGGACGAGCAATCAATCTGATGAAACCACTGTGTCACACACTGCAAAAAACATGACCTGCTTAGTGAGCGGTCGTCATCCAGACCAGGGCCTTACGCTGGACCTTTTTTCATGATCTAACAACAACATGTGTTTTTCGTACATTACAAAGAATAGCATCATTTGTCTTATATTTCTTCGAATGTAACTTGCAATTATTGTTAAGTGCCTTTTTCTTCTGAAGGCGTCCTAGCCCATGCCTCCATGCAAACTGAAGTTTGGCTAGTATCCAGTAACATAGATTAATTCATGAAAAAAAAAGAGGTATGCACACTGATTTCCAACCGAGTGGAACTACGAATGTTAGCTAATGATGCTAGCATCACAGATACCCTAAAATCTCATATCGGATAAATCGTATCTTGGTAACTGGATACGGATTATCCTGTACCGAGAAGAGCAAGCGCAGATGCTGGATACTTAAACGGGAATGAAAGATATTTCTTCACGTGAGAAATTTTACATAGTCGATCAATAACTACAACTAAAACAGAAATTAAACTAAAACTAGCTAGATCTTCCGGCGACAGCGGTGGCGACGATCTAGAACTCGACGATACAAAAACTAGAGCTAAAAAAACAAAAAATAAACTAGGACCCGAGCTCCTCCGCGGCGATCTCCCCCGGCCGACGAGCTCCTCCGTGGATATCTACTTGCCGATGCCGAGATCGTCCTTCTCAATGATGAAGCACACCGCCCCAAGCTAGCTCGTGCTCGTCCACCGCCGCTGCAGGCGATCCGCGGCACCGGGAGCGACTGCCTCCCACGCCTCCGTCGCGGCCTCGAGCTCGACGTCGGCGTCGTCGGTGCGCTTCCAGGCAGGCAGCACGTCGTCGACGAGGATGTCCAAGCTGCAGGCACCGGAGACGCGCCGACCAACGGCGACGACGCAATCGCCAGCGGTACTCGTCTTCGGACTCCTACTCTTCCGGAGCCGGCTCCGGCGCCTTCCTCCTCCGGCCACCGGCCGAACTTCCCGCCTTCGCGTCATGCGCCCTCGCTAGGACGAGCTGCTCCCACCAGCGGGCCTTGTAGGAGCCCCGGGAGACTGGGAGCGGCGGAGAGTTACGTAAATGGTACCGGAAACGACCCTCCAAGCCGATTAAATAGAGCCCGAGCCACCTCTTATCCGACGGCCCGGATATATTTTTCCGGGCCGCCCCATTGTCCGGTATCTGCTCGGGCAAAAAAATTTGTCCGCAGCCGGAATTTTCTTGACCGGGGGCCTTATTTGGTATGTGCTAGAGGTGCTCTTAGCCTTTACAATGGAACTACGAATGGTGGGTGTCCTTGGGTTATGCGGCCAAGATCCAAGTAGAAAATACTAAGGACAACATAACAACTTCAGTTGATGCAGTGAAAAAAACGTTCAGTACTATGCATGTCACATTGTGAAGCAACCGGGTGTGGGCTGTTGGACCATGGGGTGTTGCGCGAGCTGTGTCACTTGGTGGTGTTTGGTGGAGGTCGACATTGAGAACACGTGCTTACACGGCCCCTTGAATGGCGTGGTGGAGCCCCAGAGAAAGCTTTGACCTGACCTTGTTAGTGCCGGCAGGGGCGGCACACCAGCGTTGTCTTCTCCTTGGAAGCATTGGTCATCGACTCGAGCTAAAGGAGATGCTCGGAAGAATAAAGCCGAAAACCATCGCTCACCTCATGCAAATCGCTAATGAGTGGGCAGACGCAGAAGACTCTATACGCAACGAGCGCAACGACACGCCCGTGGAAAACGGCGACCAAGGCCACTGGAATAATCGCAGCAGCAATCGTTGCCGCAAGCGGAAGTCGCGTGCCTACGAGGACACGGAGGGCATGGAACTCGTGGCGGCAGGTTTTTCCTAAAAGCCACGAGCAAAGAAACCGTGACGACAGTCGCTATGAGCACGACAGTCGAACAACCGGTTACAAGGGCAACAAAGAAGTCAAGCAGGAGTGGCGACCACGCCAGCCGCGCAACGGGCGAGTGCCGCGCCCTCCCCCTACCCTGCAAGGAGCCTGCAGGTTCCACATGTTCAGGGACGAGCATGGCAACCTCACGTCCCGCCACCTCTTGAAGGATTGCGAGGGCTTTCAAGAACTGCATGCGGAATACACACGCCTCCTCCAGCAGCAGGCGCAAATCGTACCAGGTGCGCCAGCCATCGGAGCGCCACTTCCCCCAGCTCTGCCCCCAACAGGGCATATGGCGGGAGCTATCCAGCTCCAACCATGCGTCGAGGAACCCCAAGCAGGCGAAGATGCTGTAACAGCCCCAGATTAGCACCCTAAAATATGGGCCAAATTTTCACTTTTTGATTTGCATTACATCATGGCATCCATTTAAAATTTGCTAATCTAAATAAAGCAACACTTGGAAATTAAAGGCTAGCGAAGCAAAACCCTTCGTCACATTTCCAAACTAAATGCATTGCCAAAATGGCCAAACCAAATGCAAAGATCAAGTTGGCAAAATACATTATTCGTGAGCTTCCAAATTGTTTAGGAAGTTCCAAATTTGCTTCTTATCCCCAATTCTCAATTTCCAAATTTTGTCAACTGAGAAATAAATATGAGGATTTAAATTGGCTAAATTCAATTTCTAATTTTGGAACCAAGTTAAGTTTTCCAAAAATTCAAACTAAAATCTTGGGGAGTTTCAATATGTTTGTGAGAGTCTCCATAAATATTTTCATTAAATTTGGAAATGTTTAAATGCTCCAAATAAATCTATTTTGGAAATTATTAAAATTGCCTTATCTACACCCTATGAACAATTGCTGCTCAAAACAATTTATATTGCTTCCCCAATTTTTGTGGAACCACTCCATGCTATGGGGAGCCTCTGTGAATTGTTTCATAATTTTTCAAAATGGTTAAGGGCCTCAATAAAATCCCAACATTGCTACTAGTTTTAATTGAAAAATGAAAATGCAAAAAGGAACAAAAACCTGTCGGTGGGACCCACCTGTCAGCCCTCCCTCTCTCCTCTCTCACCGTGGTGACATGGGCGCTGGCGTCATGCCGCCCCGAGCCATATCGCCGCACCACCTGCTCCCGCGTGGTCAAGAGGCCCCCCTACGCCCTGCCTCTCCTCTCTGCCTCCCATGCCCTCTCTCCTTTCCCACGTGCGACCCCAAACCCTACATTGAGCTCTAGGTTCAACAAAGGGCCGCCGCCGTCCCCTCCAAATCGCCGGTGACAGAGGATGTCCCGGAGCAAATGGACGATGCCAACCTCACCGCCTCGCCGTGCTGCACCTCCCCGCCCAAGGAATCGACGAGTGGTCTGGGGTTCCCAGGTGGCAGCTTGGGACCGTGGAGCAAGCTGGTTGGGTTTTATTTTATGTGTAGGCCTCTTAGGCCCTATATTTGGATCTTATTGTATTAGACAACGCTACTTCGCTTCCGCCTGTTGAATTGATGGTCTGTGACCTTTTGATGTGTAATATTTGTATCTTTCTCTTATATGAGTTGCTATATGAGTTTTGTGTCGTGAAGTCTGTGATGTAACAGTTTGTTCCACAAGTCTCGGTCTCTTTACTATACATGGAAGCGATGTCTGAGCTTATGGCATGATCGAGGTGTTGTGTGCCGATGATGTATTCCGAGCACGCCTGCCAATGAGTTTTGGCCTGGGATTGGTAAACCCAGTAACCCTCGGTTGTGTAGCATGACCGGTTACACAACGTTCCACTGTATAGTTCTGGGGTCGGGGCGCTACAGATGCTTACCCAAAGCCTGTGGGTCGCATGTTCATGATCCAGAAAGGACGTCCCTCAAATCAGGACCAAAAGCTCATAACAAGGCAGGTCCACCTTACCGTCAAATCACCACCCGCGGTAGCGGAGTACCTCAACTGGTCACATGCCAGCATAACATTCACCAGGGACGATCTTCCACCTCAAGTCCCGCGGTCGGGCCACTCGGCCCTCGTTTTGGATGCGCAGATAGGAGGCTTCGCTATGAGCCGCGTGTTCATGGATGGTGGCAGCAGAATCAATATCATGTTCGTTGACACGCTGCGCGGAATGAACATACTGACGACAAGCCTGGCGCCTTCCGTCAACACCTTCCACGGCATAGTACCAGGGAGACCAGTCTATCCCTTGGGAACGATCTCACTCGACATGATCTTTGGTGAGCCAGCTAACTTCCGGAAGGAGAGGATAGAATTCGAGGTGGTTGACTGGAAGTCGCAGTACCATGTCATCCTGGGATGACCAGCGTTCGCACGGTTCATGGCGGTGCCGCACTATGCATATCTGAAGCTGAAGATGCCGGGGCCTTACGGGACAATCACCGTCAGAGGAAACTTCGAACGATCCGACGAGTGCGATCGCAAGTTCAACACGATCTCTGAGTCGTTCGGGGCGCAGGAGCAGCTCCAGGAGTTGGCACTCACCAACAACCGCACCCTCTTTCCCGAGGGCAAACAATCAGCGTCAGGCTCTGCCTTCAACGCGACAAACGACACAAGGGAGCATCAGGTGCACCCGACGGACCCTAAGAAGACGGTCCTCGTATCGACGAGCTTGCCTTCCGTATAGGAAGGCGCGCTCGTCGAGTTTCTATGTGAGAACTAGGAGATTTTCGTCTGGTGTCCAGCCGACATGCCAGGCATACCCAGGGAATTCGCCGAGCACGCCCTCCAGATCCTGCCCAATGCGAGGCCCGTCAAGCAAACGATGCGCCGCTTTGCGGAGCCGAAGCGCCTCGCCATCGGGCAAGAAATCGATAGGCTCCTGGCAGCCAACTTCATCCGGGAGATCAAGAAGTTTGACTAGGTCGCAAACCCAGTCCTGGTGCCAAAGAAGAACACAGACATACTACGCATGTGTGTCGACTTCACTTCATTAAACAAGTGTTGTCCAAAATATCATTTTCCACTGCCTCGAATCGACCAGATTGTCGACTCGACTGCAGGCTGCGCACGCCTCTGCTTCCTGGATGCCTATTCAGGCTATAACCAGATCAGGATGAAGAAAGAAGACGAAGAGAAACAGCATTCATCACACCCTTTGGTGTTTACTGCTACACAACGATGCCCTTCGGGCTGAAGAACGCGGGTGCCACGTACCAGCGTATGATGCAGAACTGCCTCAAGGAGCAGATCGGACGCAATGTCTAGGTCTACGTTGACGACATCGTCATCAAGACCAAGAAGGAAGACACGCTCCTTGACGACCTCCGCGAAACATTCGCCGCACTGAAGAAATACACCATCAAGCTGAACCCTACTAAGTGCGTGTTCGGTGTGCCAGCCGGGCAACTACTAGGCTACCTCGTATCTGCGCGAGGCATTGAAGCAAACCTGGAGAAAATACAGGCGCTCCTGAAGATGCCGGCACCGTCAAAGCTCAGGGATGTGCAGCAGCTCTCTGGAAGGATAGCGGCACTCAGCCGATTCATTAGCAGGCTTGGGGAGAAGGCGCTCCCGTTCTACCACCTGATGAAGAAGACGGACCGCTTCGAGTGGACCGAGGAAGCCCAAGCCGCCTTCATCGACCTCAAGCGCACCCTGTCAATGCCACCAGTCCTGGTGGCACCACATGAAAAGGAGCCGCTGTATCTCTATATAGCGGCCACAAACAGGGTAGTCAGTACGGTGCTGAAGAAGGAAAAGCTCACGGCGTGCAGAGACCGATATACTACCTCAGCGAGGTGTTGTCTCAGTCGAAGCAGAGATACCCGCACTATCAGAAGCTGGCGTATGGGGTATTCATGACCTCGCGCAAGGTGGCACACTACTTCCAAGAGCACCCCATCACGATAGTGAGCGCGGCTCCACTAAGTGACATACTCAACAAATCCAAAGCGACAGGCAGAGTTGCCAAATGGAGCATCGAATTAGGTCCTCTAGACCTAACATACAAACACCCGACAGCAATCAAGGCACAAGTCCTCCCCGACTTCACTACGGAGTGGATGGAGATGCAGTTGCCGTCGGTACCCGATACGTCCAACTCATGGACCATGTACTTCGATGGGTCCAAGAGGAACGAAGGCGCAGGAGCAGGTGTTATCCTCATATCACCCAAAGGCGACAAGCTTCGTTATGTGCTGCAGATGGACTTCGAGAAGCCATCCAACAACGAAGCAGAATATGAAGCCCTGATCCATGGGATGAAGATGGCTAAGGAGTGCGGCGCTGATCGCCTGATGATATACGGAGACTCAAACTTGGTCGTGCAACAGACCATGAAGGAGTGCGACGCAACAACAGAGAACATGATAGCATACAGGAACCTGTATAACATCATGGAGGGGAACTTCGACGGCTGCGAGTGATACGTCTCCAACGTATCTATAATTTCTTATGATCCATGCTTGTTTTCATACCATTTGCTACATGTTTTGTTTACATCTTATAGCATTTTTATACATTTTCTGGAACTAACCTATTAACAAGATGCCACGGTGCCAGTTCCTGTTTTCTGCTGTTTTTCCGTTTCAGAAAAGTACTTAAGGAAATATTCTCGGAATTGGACGGGACAAAAATCAGCAGTCTTATAATTCAATGGACTACACGGAGCCCGAAGGAGAGGACCTGGGGTGGCGCGGGACCCATGCCTGCCGCGCCACCAGGTGGTGTGGGGCCCACGGGAGCCCTCCGACGCCGCCCTTTCGCCTATATATTGCCCCCGACGCATAAAACCTAGACGGACCCGTCATATTCCAAAGAAATATCTGCAGCGCCGCCGCCATCGCCGAGAAGTTTCGGGGGACAAAAGTCTCTGTTCCGGCACCCTGCCGGGACGGGGAAGTGCCCCCGGAGCCATCTCCATCGACTCCACCACCATCTTCATCGCCGTTGCTAACTCCTATGATGAGGAGGGAGTAGTTCTCCCTCGGGGCTGAGGGCCGTACCGGTAGCCATGTGGTCTATATCTCTCTCTCCCATGATGTGATCTATATGTGATCATGAGCTTTGCAATCTAGATGTTGTTATGTTACTCAAGTGGGCTTTATTTATGTGATCTCCGGAGACTCCTTGTCCCACGTGTGTAAAGGTGACAGTGTGTGCACCGTGTGGGTCTTCAGGCTATATTTCACAAGATACTTGTTCACTGATTTATTATTTGAGTTGGATGTCTCTATGAAATTGTGGTGTGTTAGTACCTCCTATGAATGCTCATGGTCCAGTGTGGGGTATTCATTAG
Source organism: Puccinellia tenuiflora (assembly GCA_012064385.1). Lineage (NCBI taxonomy): Eukaryota > Viridiplantae > Streptophyta > Magnoliopsida > Poales > Poaceae > Puccinellia > Puccinellia tenuiflora. Next base: position 135,905 of record QRDG01000499.1, read on the forward strand.
TACTTGGGAATATATGTTTGAGGCGTGCTTTTGCATTCCTACACAATGAATTAGTGTTCGTTATCCAGCCGGAGAATACTTCGGAGTAGTATATTGAAGTGCTTATATTTATATTCAATTATGATTGCATTGTTGAGAGTGACCACTGGTGAAAGTATGATCCCTAGGCCTTGTTTCTAAGCATTGAAACACCGTTTACAACAAGTTCTGCTACATGTTTGCTTGCTGCCATTTTTATTTCAGATTGCAATTACTACTTATAATCATCCATATTACTTGTATTTCACTATCTCTTCGCCGAACTAGTGCACCTATACATCTGACAAGTGTATTGGGTGTGTTGGGGACACAAGAGACTTTTTGTATTGTGATTGCAGGGTTGCTTGAGAGGGATACCTTTGACCTCTACCTCCCTGAGTTCGATAAACCTTGGGTGATTCATTTAAGGGAAACTTGCTGTTGTTCTACAAACCTCTGCTCTTGGAGGCCCAACACTGTCTACAAGAATAGAAGCGTGTGTAGACATCAGCGAGCTTCGCCATGTCGGGCGAGCAAGCAATGAGGAGGCCGACACCCTCGCCAACATCGGGTCCTTGAAACTCAAGTTGCCCCCCGGAGTCTTCCTGGAAAAGATAAACAAAAGATCCATCAAGGTCAAGCAGCCTGCGGCTCCCTCTACACCAGCAACCGGGACCGAAGCTGCAAGCGAAGACGCACCTGCAGCAGCAGAACATTCAGTCGAAGTATTCCTCGTCGAGCCTATCTAGACAAAGCCATTCCTGGCATATATGCTCCGGCAGGAGCTTCCAGAGGACACAGTCGAAGCACGGCGTATCACCCGCCGCGCCAAAGCATTCACAATAATCGGCGGAGAGCTATACAAGCGCAGCATATCAGGCATCCTCCAGAGGTGCATCGCATCAGAGGACGGCAAGGCCTTGCTCCTCGAGATCCACGCTGGCACGTGTGGACATCATGCTAGCAGCAGAGCCTTAGTCGCCAAGGCCCTGCGAGCTGGGTTTTACTGGCCCACGACGTTACAGGACGCCGAAGACATCGTCAAGAGGTGTATCGGCTGCCAGAAATTCGCAACACGACCTCATGCACCGGCGTCAAAACTGAAGACAATACCTTTGGCGTGGCCTTTCGCCCAGTGGGGACTCGATATGGTTGGGCCACTGCGCAAGTCTTCTCGAGGAGGACACACACATCTACTGGTGGTTGTCGATAAATTCACCAAGTGGATAGAGGCCGTGCCAGTTACCAACTGCGCAGCTACCTCAGCTGTCAACTTCATCAAGTCCATCATGTTCCGCATTGGGGTGCCTCACAGCATCATCACCGACAATGGAACAAACTTCACCGCCGAAGAGTTCCAAGATTTCTGCAAGGAACAAGGGATCAAGCTCAATTACGCCTCGGTCGCTCACCCGCAGTCCAATGGACAAGTGGAAAAAGCAAACGGCCTCGTCTGCAGCGGAGTCAAGAAACGCCTCTTCGTGCCGCTCAAGCGCGCGGCGGGTGCTTGGGTGGAGGAGCTACCCTCTGTGCTCTGGAGCCTGCGCACCACGCCAAACAGATCAACCCAGTACACCCCATTCTTCATGGTGTACGGAGCAGAAGCAGTCTTGCCACATGACATACGCTTCGATGCACCTCGCATCGTCGCGTACGATGAAGACGACGCTGAAGCCGCACTCGAAGATGATGTCGATTTGCTGGATGAGGCCCGGGGCATCGCACTCTCCCGAACGGCTATCTACTAGCAGAACCTCCGCAACTATCACAGCAAGCGGCTGCGCACAAGAGCCTTTGTCGAAGGAGACCTGGTACTCAGACTCAAACAGAAGAAAGTGCACAAGCTCGCCTCCCCATGGGAGGGACCCTTTATCATCGCCGAGGTCATCGGCGGAGGCGCATACCACTTGAAAGACCCGAAGACAGGCGAACTCATCCGCAACCCATGGAACGCGGCGCAACTGCGACACTTTTACGCGTAGAACAACTGACGACAAGGCTATTCAGCCACTGATGTAATCATTGAGACTATGTCTCCCATAATAAAAGTGCAATGCTCCTCTATCTTCGGAGTCGACATACTGCACGCCAAAGAAAATCGCCTCCGCAGCACCTAATACTCGGGGGCTGCGTCGTACGGCCAACCACTAACAAACTCCGGAGCAGCACCCAACTCCCGGGGGCTGCGCTGTTGAGCTAAACAAAAACAAAGAAAACCGCCTCCGCAGCACCTGATACTCGGGGCTTGCGTCGCACGGCCAACCAAAAGCAAACTCCCGAACAGCACCCGATACTCGGGGGCTACGTTGCTTAGGACAAAACAAAACAAACTCTGTATACAGAGCAACTCCAAGATCTACAGAGCAAACATAGAAGTTTTCTGCAAGTATACAAGGTGCTTGTACAAATGAAAAATCAGCCTACAGTCTCGTCCTTGGGAACCCGTGGCGCCACATAGTCCGAGCAAATCTCGGTGTCACGCTCGAGTTTCCTAATCAACTTGACGGCTACGTCTTCTACGGCGCGACAGTGAGTTTCCATCGGCGTAGGCTCCCCGTCTTCCCTGTCGGGGATTTCTTCTATCCCCCTCAGGACGAGATACGGGTGCCGCCGGTGAACAAAAGCCAAGGCGTACATCGCACCGCTGACAAGCTGCGTCCGGATAAAACTCTGCGCAGCCTTGCCATTGTGGAATCGCGCCATGAGAGCCCCAAGACCCTGCGGCTGCGGATCCAGAGGGAACAACGCCTTATACACAAGCGCCAGTGCAGAGTGGCACGCCCCGGCGAAGGACGTCACCTGGCTTATGCGATCCTGAAGAACATCCAGTACCCGACCTCGTGAGGGGTCTGACCAGAACGAGGTAGTGTCGCGCCCGACAGCCTCGGCAATATGGCGAAGCCAACTATCCACCCGACCGGCCTCAGCTTGAGGGTCTTGTTGGACACCTACACACAAAGGAAAAATGAAGCAACTAAGGAAACAAGCGACGCCAAAGGACTCGGGGGCTCGCAGCCACTTACACAGTAAGTCATTGTTGGCCTTTTCCAACTCCTCAAGAAGGAAAGCTTCCCGTTCAGCGGGGCGAGGCTGCTTCGACTTCAGAACGGCTAAGGCACCCTGCGCCACCCGCCGGTCTTGCTCAAGCCTAGCGCAGCGATCCCGGAGCATCGTGAGCCGATAATCCCCGGAGTCGTGGTTCCGAGAAGAACAACCAGCAGTCGCGGCCGCATGGACATGTGGCGCGGCATCAGAAGGCGGAACGGCAATCGTTGGATTTACCTGTTAGCAAGCCAAGCAGCCAAGTATGAGACATCCTTCTTGAAGAAGGCACGGGGGCTGGAAGAAGTCGCAAGGCACAAGGACATCAGAACAAATGCAAAATCTTATCTAAAGTTTGCAGCTGGCACAGTCATTACAAAGGGGCGACAAGCATCGCCACGGACAAACTACAAACGATGAAAAATACAAAGACAAGCAGCTACTGCGAGCTCGCGGACTTCTTGGCCTTCTCCGCACGCTTGGCAGCCTGCTTCTCCAAGGTTTCAGTCAGCTTTTGTGCTAGCTCGCGAGACCGCTCGGCGAAACTGCCAAGAGCCATCAGCTTGCCATCGGGGCCGCGGGGCAGCCCAGACATAGCCTTGTCGAGGTCACCCTCGAAGCCGTGCCCCAGCAGCATAAGGAGGGTGGTCTGCGAGCCACGTACCATGTGCTCGCGTTTGAAGTCATCTATGGCGGAGCCGTCAGGACCAAACAGCTCAGCCAGTTCACCGAGGGAAGCAGGAGGCCGCCCCTTGGGAAACAGACTGCTGTGCAAGCTCGCCAGCGCGCCGGTAGCCTTCTCCAGGAGACCGCCCGCCTGTTGGCCAGCACCCTCTACAGCAGCAACTGCGCCGTCCAAGTCATCGACGGCAACCTGGGCGCTGGAACATGCCACAGTGCCAAGGCTACCTGAAGAAAGCAGAAAAGAAACTCGGTTAAACCAAAGGAAGCAGAGAGAACATAGAAAAGCAGAGTTAACACTTACCCAACAAGGAGTTGCTCGCCGCGCAGAGGCGCTGCACCAAGGCTTGCTTGTGGGCATCGGCCGCCTCCTTCGCGACCGCGGCGGTGTCCAGCTGCTCCTTGAGGGTAGCAGCCTGCTGCGAGGAGATTTCCTTCTCGTGTCGCGACTGCGCCAACAACTCTGCATGCAAAAGGGCGTTCAAACAAATAGCAATAAAAATACTCCCAAGTAGAGGAAGACAAAAAGACAAACCCCGGAGTTCGGCGGACTCTCGCTCCAGACGAGTTTTCTCCGCCTCCATGGCCGCGAAACGGCGGCCGATACCCAACAGCTCGAGCGCCATAGGCTGCACCAAACAAAGAGCAAAGAGTCAATGAAAGAACTTGAGTCTGTACACGACTGAATTCAGTCGCCCACAGACTCGGGGGCTACTCCCATCGGGAGCGCTACCGCGCACCCGATAAATCACAGATAAAAAGCAAAGAAACAAAGGAGATAGATCAGTTTAGAGTCTATACCCAACTGTTCCTAGTTGACTATAGACTCGGGGGCTACTCCCACCGGGAGCGCTGTCGCACACCCGATGCAAACAGAAAGTATTCACTACTTACATGCTCGTCTTAAGCAAGCGGACGAGAACTGGCGATGGTGACAAGGGCATCGCCAGGAGTCGAGGCAGTTGCGGCCGGCATGATGTCGTGATCAGACGGCGGTGGAGGAGCCATCGTCTCCACACGACGGGCATCCGCGCTGTCGCCCTCATCCGTTCGTTCGCCCGCATTGGGCGGCAGAGTCGCACCAGAGGACGAGTCCCTGCAGATGAGCGCACGATAAGCCTAGAATTCCAAATAGAAACTCTAACAAACAAGGAAGAGAAAGCAGCAGTTGAAAACTTACGAGATAAGGGTCGCCAGCAGAGCGGTAGGGTCGAGGCAGTCCGGAGCAGCACGAGTCTTCTTCGGCGGAGGCTCCACGGGATCACGCGCCGGAGGAACCTCCTCGTCAGCACGAGCATGAGGCGACGATGAGTTGGAACCCTCCGTGACGGGATCCTGCTTCGATTTCCCCGCTGCCTTGGAGCCAGCGTCGTGGACATGCTTGCGGCGGATGAGAGGAACTTCATCACTGTCCGCAGCCTCTGCATCCTCGAACGACGCAGCGGAACAGACAGAAATGTCCTGCTCATCAGGATCATCCCGCAAGTCAGGGGCCACAGAAGTACCCTTCTCCTCAGGAAGAGGAGGAAGGCTGACAAACGTCGAGAAGCCCTTCGAGCAGAAAAACAAAGCATCTTTCTTAGAAATCAAAACATCGGCAAACACAGCAAACAGACAAAAGATACACAAGAACAAAGCACATACCTCCAGAACAAGGTTCTCGAGGCTGAATGGCATCATGGGCGGTTCAAGGACGTTCGCCTCGCCGACCTTGAGCATGGTCAATGCGCAAACGCGAGATTCGACCTCGCCCGTGGACAACTCCTCCGCGGACGTGCGCGTCACGTCGGCGGCTCCGGCAAACTCGAACAACGGGTGCGCCCGAGCTTGAATCGGGTGCACCCGCCTTCTGATGAAAGTGGCGATGAGGTGAACGCCGCTCACCTCCTTGCCGGCGGTCTTCAGCAGCTTCGACACCCGAGACATGAGGGGATCAGACTCCTTGATCTCTCGGGCGTCGGGGCGATGCATCCAGGAGTTCTTCTTCGTCACGGTCACGCCAGCACGGAACGGGGGAACCCCGTACTTCTGCCCGGGCTGGTGGACGTCGGCGACGTAGAACCACTTCTTCCTCCAGTTCTGCGCGGACTCGAGCTGCTTCAGGTTGAAGTACTCGATGTCCCCACGGGACTGGATGCCGAAACCCCCGACGGGGTAAACACCGCGAGCGCTGGCGTTGCGCTTCACATTGAAGATCCGCTGCCACAGCCCCCAGTGCGAATGAATGCCGAGGAAGCACTCGCACAGGACGATGAAGCAGCTGATGTGGAGGATGACGTTCGGCGTGAAGTCATGGAGTTGGACGCCGTACGCGCACATCAGCCCCCGGACGAATTCGTGAACAGGGAAGGCGAATCCCCTGTTCACAAAATCGATGAAGCAGACGCGCTCGCCGTCACGGGGACGAGGGGTCACCTCGTCGCCGGGCGCCCGCGTCGCCATCTTCTCCAACGGCGGCAGGAGGCCGTCGCGGCGCAGCGCCTCCAGCTGGCGCTCATCCACGGACGACCTCTGCCAGTCACCGTGGATCTTCTTTAGCCCACCAGCCATGCCGGCGCCAGCGGCGGCGGCGCCGGTGGACCTCTTCTTTACGGAGGTCTTCTTCATGACGGAGGTGGACATGGACATTTTAGTGGCTACGAGCAGAGAGGCAGAGCGCAAGGGGGAGAAGGAGAACTTCGGCGGTGAGAATGGGAATTGTGCCTTTTTCACCGCCGGGGCGCCCCCTACTTATCCATCGGACTGGGTAATCTGTGTCGTCCGATATTCATAGAGCAAAACGGAGCACATCCAACCCCACACGTGGCGCGTGCGGAGGGCAACCGTACCCGGCCGCGTCGCCCACTATGCATGAGAAACGAGGAGGCCATCATCATGGCGTGGCGTAAATTTCGCGCCCACCACTCAAACCGACGTGACGTTTCGCACTGTCACGTCTGGCAAGCCAAACTGTAGAGCGCCTCGGTAGTGCAGAGCACGCGCGTGACATCATTCATGACGCAGAAGATACAGACTGGCTTCAGCGCGGTCTTGCTCGACAAAGTATCGACTCCCATATGTTGTCAGACTGAACAAGTTGGCATCTGCTCACTCCCATCGGGAGCAAAAGAAACCCCTCAGGCTACGACAAAATAAATGGGTTGAGATTATCCCCAGTCATAAATAATTCAGCATAATTTTGGGGAACACTCCCCTCAGGAGCGCCACCGCGCACTCGATGAAAGCACGACTGTGCAACACTCGAAAGGTTATCGACTTCGGTCTAACCCGAGCAACATACCCGAGATGAATCAAATACAGCTGACCCTCAGATGCTGCACTCTGTAGTGCAAAGGTAAGTCCCACCGGCTTGTCGAGTTGGGCCGGGGCTGACAGCAACAGCTGAGGCACCTGAACAAAGTTCCATACCAACAGGTGTGATAAAAATCCCGACGGACGCGTTGGGTACCCTTTCAGGCCGAATTCGACTCCGTAAGATCCCAAGCGGCTGGAGTCGAAGGGACTAGCCTCCAAGCTCAAGCCTGGGGACTCGAGTTTAATATACGCTAATAATGCTTGTGCCCAGGAGCACTTAACTGGTCCCGATCCGTCGAGAGTACCAGGCTTATTATGCGAGATCCACCACTAAGCGTCCTGAAACACGGATACGAATAAATCACTAAAAGCATGACTCGCACCAGGACGATACAATGCGGAGGAGTCCCTACCAGACTCTCCAAGTCTACTAGGTCCTCGGGGGCTACTGATGTGGGTACACCTTTCGGGTGTGTCACCATGGACTACCCTGGTGCGGAAAAGGATGAAGGCCCATCGGTCATAAGGCCCAGGAAGGAGGCCCCGAAGGAAAAACTCAGAAATATTAGGTCGGCAGGCCCAGATGTAAACCTAGTCGGTATAGGACCCAAGACCCAGTCCCACTATTTAAGGACTGGGAGGGCCGCCGACCTAGGGGACGCTCAGAATCACCACCAGAAACCCTAGCGAGATCACATCTCACGTTCTCACCATTGTAATCGATCTGTAAGCTCATCATCATCAATACCAGACAAGCAGGACGTAGGGCTTTTACCTTCGGGGGCCTGAACCTGGGTAAATCTCTCTTGTCAGCCGACGAATCCACCAGTACCACCATCTTCTTCTCCTATTCTCTCAACCCAAGGATGTCATCCGAGGGATTTGGCGTGGTAACCCCACGTCACCGGCCTCTACTTCGACTCCGAGCTGGGACCAAGCCTCTTTTCTACAAGCCATGAACAACTTTGCTGCACAAGGGAACTCAGGTACGGATTGGATTTTCGATTCTGGTGCTTCTAGTCATATGTCTGCATCGAGTAATTTGGTGTCTTCTTGCACACCGTGCCTTTTCCCTCTATTACTCTCGGTGATGGATCCTCTATTCCTATTTACTGTGTCGGTCAAGCCCAAATCCAGTCCCCAATCAAACCTTTGCTTCTTCGTGATGTTCTTGTAGCTCCTGCACTAATTAAAAATCCGATTTATGTTCGCCAATTCACCAATGATAATCACGTTTCTGTCGAATTTGACCCCTTTGGTTTGTCTGTGAAAGATTATCGGACCAAGGCCGAGATCGCTCGATTCAATAGCTCCGGTGATTTGTATTCCCTCCATGGTGTTCCGGCCGCTGCCCCTCCAACGTCTATGGTGGCCTCTGTTGATCTGTGGCACCAACGTCTCGGCCATCCCAATAATAATGTGTTATCTATACTCCTTAGTGAATTTTCAATACCTTATAATAGATATTCTCACAATTCTTCTATGTGTCAGTCGTGTCAATTAGGCAAACATGTTCGTCTCCCCTTTAGCTCCTCTCAATCCTCTAGTACTTTTCCTTTTGAATTACTTCATTGTGATCTTTGGACATCACCAATAGAAAGTGTCTCTGGTTTTAAGTATTATCTTGTTATTCTTGATGATTTTACACATTATGTTTGGACCTTTCCTTTACGCAACAAATCCGACGTTTACAATATATTTCTTAACTTTCAGCGTTATGTCTCGGTCCACTTTTTCCTTCCTATAAGATTTATTCAATGCGATAATGGTCGTGAATTTGACAACTTTAAAAATCGAAATTTCTTTCTTCAATATGGAATTCTCTTGCGTTTCTCCTGTCCTTATACCTCCCCTCAAAATGGCAAGGTCGAGCGTTCTCGGGCCTATCAGCTGGGGACTACAGTGTGTATCGAGAGAGAAACCGAGCTGATCGGAGTGTTTTGCAGTGGGTTAATTATATGTGGAGGTAAAACTGAAGGAGAAGCAGAAGCGACATGACAAAGGGAAGTGGAAAAGACCGAAGTCTACGCCTACCAACTTGATTAATTGATCGGTGATTATCAACCAACAACTAAAAAGCTGAACAAAAAGTTGAAGCGTCAAGACATGCATGGCATGCTGACATGGAAGAGCACATGATGTGGCAAGCTAAGATTGCTTAGGGTTGTTTGATGAGGTGGATAGGTTGCATGTGTAGAGAAATAAGTTAGTGGGGGTGATCTACTTAGTTATATAGGATCCTTTAGATCCCGTTTGGGGTTTTGGTAAGAATATCCGCTTGTAGTTTCCTAGAAAATGAGAAATCTCTCTTATACATGATAGTACGTGAGGAAATATAATCGAATGGGGCGTGGGAGGAAAATGAAGCCGAAGGAGAAGTGTACCAAGGCTACACTAGGACACGGCCTTCCATTGTGAGCACCGCCTCCACAACCATAAAGAGTAATCAAATCCACCACGGTCGGAGGAGCAAGCACCCGGTTGGTGTGGCCGCAAAGTCGGGTTGGGGAGGAGCATATATACGAGCTCTGGCTCGCGAGAACCCTCGGAGTAAAGGACCAGTGTCGAGTGAAACGTCCGAGTTGAATGCTTGGTAACATGTGCCTTTGCGGTGACGATTGGAGGAGTCGACACCCGAGTGACGCCTTGAGGAGTCGGTCCAATTAAGGTGGACCGAAGGGTTTGCCTTGTTCACCCTCATGGCAACCTTGTTCTAAACATGGGTCATCGGGCCGATATGGCCGTACCCTTTCTCGATCCAAACATGGTGATCTCGCTGTCAAGACTAGCCTGTTTTTTCGGAGGTAATCGACAAAACAACCATGAAAGCTTCTCAAAATGATGAACCAAGCACAAATTATGGCAACATCCGGTTCTTTTCACGAGTGTGTAACATATGCCGACAACGGGCCCCAATACGGCGAGCCAAGCTGGGACTTATATAGCCCATACCACCACTTATTTATGTCATCGTCTATACTCATCGCCTCAAATAGATTCAACAACTATGATGTGAGACTTAAAGATGATGATAGTGTTTGTTTTAATTTATCCATCATGTCTACTTAATTTCTCCCAAGTTCAGAAATTGCGGCTCTGTCACCCGCACTCCATTTTCACCATCCATGTCATTCATCGTCATATATAGGAAGTCGATTCAATCAAGCTCCCATCTTGCTTACGACGTCCTCAAAACATGTCGACATCATCGTTGATGACGTACTAACTTCCTCTACACGGTTCACTACAAGGACACGACGGTTTTCAAAACCGTATATTTGATGGAGATAATTTCTAGCATATATTTGCTGGAAATGCCATAGACATGTCAGGGTAATAGATGCTTGTATTACCAGGGGGCCAAAGGCCACAATATATAGTACATGTACAGGTGCAAATATACAGGAAACCCCCTAACACATGGGAAAACTATAATATACAAATATATACTCTAACACCCCCCCCCTCTCAAACTCAGGGTGGATCCAGAACACTGATTTTGGAGAGTAAGAAGTCATGTTGCGCTCGGGTTTGTGCCTTTGTAAAGAAATCCGCCAACTGCAAATCTGAAGGCACATAATGAAGCGCAACAACCTGATCCTGCACCTGAGCACGTGTATAAAAAGCATCAACACCAATATGCTTGGTCAGCTCATGCTTGACTGGATCATGTGCAATACTGATAGCACCTGTACTGTCACACAAAAGTGGAGTGGGTGTCGTAATAGAGACCCCAAAATCTGCAAGCAACCACCGTAACCAGGTCACCTCAACAATCAACGAAGCCATAGCCCGTAGCTCAGCCTCAACACTCGAACGGGAAACCGCGACCTGTTTCTTCGTCTTCCAAGCAACAAGCGAACCACCAAGAAACACACAGTAAGCAGAAAGTGAACGACGATCCGAATGATCACTCGCCCACGTAGCATCCGAGTAGCACTGGAGCTGGAGCTAGGAAAGAAAAGACGACGAGTAATCGTGCCACGAAGATAACGAAGGACACGAAGGAGATGACTGTAGTGAACGGTGGTAGGAGCTGAGACAAACTGACTCAGAATATGAACAGGATAAGAAATATCAGGACGAGTGACAGCAAGATAAACAAGACTCCCAACAAGATGGAGATAACGTGTGGGATCCGAAAGAGGATCACCATCAGTAGGACGAAGCTTAACATTAAGCTCCATAGGAGTCTCAACTGTGCGCTCATCCACAAGGGCAGCACGAGTAAGGAGATCCTGAATATACTTTTCATGGGAGATATAAAAGCCATCAGAAGTGGAGGAGATCTCAATCCCAAGAAAGTAGCGAAGAGGACCAAGATCAGTCATAAGGAACTGATCGCGAAGACGAGCCTTGACAAAGGCAATATACTCAGGATCATGAAAACTAGGAGAGAAACCGGCAGCAATCACCACAGAAGCAAAGCGCTCAAACCAGGCACGAGGGGCCTGTTTCAGGCCATAAAGAGAACATCGAAGACGACAAACCATCCCATCAGGTACAGAATACCCAGGAGGAGGCTGCATGTAAACCTCCTCACTCAACTCGCCATTAAGAAAAGCGTTCTGAACATCAATCTAGGACACAGACCAGCGTCGAACAGAAGCAACAGCAAGAAGAGTACGCACAGTGGTCATATGAGCCACAGGAGCAAAAGTCTCATCATAGTCACGGCCGTGCTCCTGCTGAAAGCCACGAGCCACAAGACGCGCTTTATAGCGCTCAAGAGATCCATCAGAGCGGGTCTTAATTTTATAGACCCACTTACACGTGATAGGATGGACACCAGGAGGTGGAGAAACAAGATCCCAGGTGCCGGTGCGCTCAAGCGCAGCAATCTCCTCAGCCATGGCAAGCTGCCATTCGGGATGTTGCTCAGCATCCCGATAAGAAGTCGGCTCGGAGACAACAGAGAGACCATACTGACTTGGAGAGTAACGGTTTGGAGCACGACGCGGACGAACAGGCGGAAGAGGTGGAGAACTAGGAGACGCATCAGCAGAAGAGAACTCATCAGAAGAGGAAGAAAAAGGAACGGCGGAGGAAGAATCCGAAGCCGGAGAACGAGGAGAACTAGACGGAGGAGATGATGGCGCCAACGAAGGGGGCGGATCAGAAGGAAGAGGTGGAGGAGAAGGAACAGCAGGAGGTGTATCAGGAAAGAGAAGAAAAGAGATATCATCCACCGGGAGAGTACCAGAGGTGGGGCAAGGATAGAAGGAACGCGTCTCATCAAACGTGACATCACGAGAGATGCGCATTCGACGACCAACAGGGTCCCAGCAGCGATAGCCTTTATGCTCATCACTGTATCCGAGAAAAACACACTCAACAGACTGAGCGGTCAGTTTGGTGCGTTCGCGAGGAGGGAGAAGGACATAGCAAACACAACCAAATAAACGAAGAGTCGAGTAGTCTGGAGAGCTACCAGGGAGACGCTCGAGCGGAATGCCATCGTGAAGAGCAGCAGAAGGCTGAATGTTAATGAGGTAAGTCGACGTAGCGACAGCCTCAGCCCAGAAATGTGGCGGAAGAGAGGAAGCAATCATCATAGCACGAGTAGTCTCAAGAATATGACGATGCTTACGCTCGGCGACACCATTTTGAGCATGGGCGCCGGGACACGAAAACTGGGCAAGGGTGCCCTGCTCAGCAAGGACACCACGCAGGTGCTGGGAGATATACTCTCCTGCAGAATCAGCACGAAACACACGAATAGGAGTGGAATACTGAGTACGAACCATGGCCACAAAGCGCTGATAAATAGCGAGCACCTCACTGCGAGAGCGCATAAAAAACAACCAGGTGTACCGTGAAAAATCATCAATGAACAAAATATAGTATCGATGGCCCCCTTTAGAAGCAAAGGGTGCCGGACCCCAAACATCTGAATGAACTAAATCAAAAGGTCGCTGAGATACAGACGCACTAGTAGGATAGGGAAGCTGAATCTGTTTACCTAACCTACAACCCTGACACGAATGTAAAGACACATCTCCTGAGACAGACCCCAGAAGACCACGACGAACTAATGACGATAAACGGGAGCCACAAAGGTGACCCAGCCGATGATGCCACTGCTGAAAAGAGCCAGTGACAGAAGCAGCAACCGCAGGAGGACTGGCAGATGAAGTGTCAGCGGAAGGAACGTGAAGCCAGTCTAACTCCCGGTGAAGCCAGTCTACCCCGGGACTCAAGGCTGCGAGGGCCAGCTCCAACCAGGGCCTGTGTACGACGGTCCTGAACAGCACAAGAATCAGCGTCAAGAATGACGCGACAACCAGAATCAGTAAGCTGACTAGTAGAAAACAGGTTCATCTTAAGACTAGGAACATGAGAAACATCAGGAACAGAGAAATAGGAAGTAGAAAGGGTGCCTCGACTGAAAACAGGAAGAGAGGTACCATCAGCCGTGATAACACGGACAGGAGAAATAAGAGAGCGAAGAGCAGAAAGAATAGAAGACGCAGAAGTCATATGAAAAGAAGCTCCAGAATCCAGATACCACGGGGATGACGTACCTGATTGTGTAGAAGGTGATGGTCGCGCGGTGCCAGGAGAGCTCGACACAGGACCAGCAGTACCCGTCGAGGAAGAGCCTGTAGCAGCGAGCAGACTACGAAGACCTCGGATAATGTCCTGATCAGACAGTGCAGCAGCAGAAGATCCTGACGATCCAGCCTGGGCAACAGCAGAAGATCCTGAAGAAGCAGCCTGCCTACGAGCATGGTACTGCTGACGTAAGCTGGGATCCCTCTTCCAGCAGCTCGAGATATCGTGGCCAGTCTTGCCACAGTAGGCGCAGGGAGGACGAGGAGGTGCACGGGGCTGCTGAGGCTGACTCTGACCCTGGGCCGGAGGAGTAGAGAGTATCGGCGGTACTGGAGACCGCAACGAGGCTGGCGGCACAGGAGGACCACGAGCAGACGGCACAGGAGGACCACGAGCAGCAAGTACAGAGGGAACCTCAAGAAGACCAGCACCACGAAGACGAGTCTCCTCAGCCCGAAGCTCAGCTAGTACCTCAGAGAGCGGAACACGACCACGGGCAAGCAGCTGGGCACGACGCGGCTCAAACTCCTTGCGGAGCCGCGACAAGAACTCATAGACGCGCTGAAACTCCAGATCCGCGCGCACAGTCAGACAGCAGGGACAGGTGCCACACACAGCTGTACGAAGAGAATCAAGCTGACGCCAAATAGCAGCACTCTGAGTATAGAAATCATCAATAGTGGAATCACCCTGCTGAAGATCATGCTCCTGACGAACCACGGACAGGTAAAGAGCATCGCCAGACGGCTGATAGCGCTGACGAAGAAAAGTCCACTGAGCAGCAGCGGTGGGAAGACCCATGAACTCAGCAGCATACTGAGGCAGAACACTGGAAGTGAGGACAGCAGCAGCACGAGCATCCTCATCTATCCACTGAGTGTAGTCAGTCAGATCCAGCCGGTACGTCGCAACGGCAGTAGAATGCTCCTGGACCTCCCGGTCATAATCAGTCAGAGCAGTATCATAAGCACTCTGGGCTGCATCCTTGACCTCCTGAGTAGCATCGGGAGCAAGGGCAACAGGCGGCGGCGCAATGGGTGCCAGAGGAGCAACGGGGCGTGGCGGACAGGAGACCTCGCCAGAAAGCACACCCCAAAGACGAAGACCGCGCATGTGGACGCGCATGAAGGCAGCGAAATCAGGGTAATTCGCGCCATCAAAAATCACCGGGCAGCGAGGAATCGCAACATAGCCCGACGAGGAAGACATAGCTCACAATCACAATTTTTTTTTTAGGAAACTGAAAGTTGGATCCGATCGGGTCAACGCAGCAGCAGCTTCACGAGACAAGCAAACAACGACCTGGACGAGGGGAGGCCGAGGCGGGGGCACGGCCGGCGCGGGGCCGAGGGCCGCTGGGGTCGGCCGCGCACCTGAGCGACGAGGGGAAGGTGGCTCGGCAGGAGGATGGCTGGCCGGCGACGGGGAGCTCGAGGGAGCGGCAAGCTCGGGTCGGCGACGGTTGATGAAGGTGAGGAGACGAGACGCGTATGCGGGAGGAGGCGGCTCGGGCGCAGCGGTTGGAAGGGGACGGCCGCGGCGTGGAGCTCGGGAGGCAGGAGGGCAGCGGAGGTGGCGGGGCACGGCCGGCCGGAGGCGCGCATCACGGTGGAGCGGAGGTCGGCGGCCGGGCTCGGGTAGAGGAGCACGGGACGGGGGAGAGAGGAGGTGCGGTGGGGAGAGGAGATTGGTGGGAGGCGAGGTCGACGGTGGAGAGCGGCTGCCGCGGGAAGCAGAGGGTGGAGGAGCAAGGGCGCGGGTGGTGGCGTGCGGGGAAGGGGATGAGGCGAGGAAGAGGCGGCGGCGGCGACCGGGCGCGGCAGCGAGATGCCGAGGCGGGCGGCGGCTGCGAGGAAAAAAAAACCTACGGCTCTGATACCATGTTAGGGTAATAGATGCTTGTATTACCAGGAGGCCAAAGACCACAATATATAATACATGTACAGGTGTAAATATACAGGAAACCCCCTAACACATGGGAAAACTACAATATACAAATATATACTCTAACAAGACAATCATGTAAAGTTTGGATACCACTTACTTGGATGGCATTAGTACTAAGGATTAACACAACGTATGTGACATGATTTTTACCCAATGTATTATATGAAAGAGCATGCATGTTTCAAAAGCATCGAAACATTATAGTAACCACAACACATATGATTTGTCTTGTCAGCACATTATGGAAAAACATGCATTTTACTAAAATTGTTCGAAAGCATATGTAGTAAACACATGTAGATATTTGTCACAGTTACAAACTTTAGTTACAACTAAACTTGGAGACAAAAAAAATGTACAAAAGAGTTGGTATACGGGGTTAAGTGAGCGAACCTGTGCACCACGAAGTAGGCCTACAGAGGCTACATCTCCGTGGAAACCCGATCAGAACTGGGCTCGTGTCTGGGGAAGGATCATTTTCCCACAGCGCACATATTACCCGATGGCCTTAGGCCAACTACCTGGGCCAAACTCTGCCAACCACCAAAGTCAGGAGCAGGCATTTGATGGATGGTATTTTCCTTCCTCTCTCCCCATTTCGAGAGAGAGCGGAGGGATTACGACCGGGCCTACGCTCCGTACGCAGCGCCACGGCCAAACAGTGCGAGCACGACGCACACAGCGCGGCTCAAGCACACAACAACCTTGCTGACGTCTCAGCAAGGTCCACCTTTCTGACACAGGCTCAGCTCACAACCCACATATACCAACTCAGTAGCCCTCCGAAGCTGGAGTGACAAGCGCGCGCTACCGCACTCGGCTGGCAAGCAAGTGGAGTGTAAGGTATATAAGCTGGTGCGCGCAGCACTGAAGTAGCGAGGTGGGACTATTATCTTGAGTTCTGGTGCGAGTGAGAGCGGGCAGGTCGAATGGTGGGCCGAAATGTGCTCCTTGCTCCTTGCTGCCGATGGCCCGCTGGAAAACACGTTGAACAGCTGTAGCCCAGGCTTTCCATTTCTCTCCATGCAAACCGAAGTTTGACCTGTGGCTGTGATACAGATTAATTCACGAATGGAATTGCAAAAAAAAAAAAAGGGGTTTGCACACTGATTTCCAACCCGATTATGCGTCATATGTTGTTGCATTTGTGCACAACAGATGACCAGCGGAGTATACCAGGATGAGTGTATGCGATGCCGTGGACGAGCGATCAATCTGATGAAACCACTGTGTCACGCACTGCAAAAGACATGACCTGCTTAGTGAGCGGTCGTCATCGAGACCAGGGCGTTACGCTGGAATCTGAGACCTACTTTTAGAATACGCTAATCAAAAACCTTTTTTTATGACCTAGCATCAACATGTATTTTTCTTACATTACAAAGAATAGCATCATTTGTCTTATATTTCTTCGAATGTAACTTGCAATTATTGTTTTTTTTTTTGAACAAAAAGATTTTATTACTTAAGCACATTTTACAGAGAGGAGCATGAAAGGATTCAAACTTGCAATTATTGTTAAGTGCCTCTTTTCTTCTGAAGGCGTCCTAGCCCATGCCTCCATGCAAACTGAAGTTTGGCTAGTATCCAGCAACATAGATTAATTCATGAAAAAAAAAGAGGTATGCACACTGATTTCCAACCGAGTGGAACTACGAATGTTAGCTACTGATGTTAGAGCATCTCTAGCAGGTACCCTAAAATCTCATACCGGATAAATCGTATCCGGTAAACTGGATACGGATTATCATGTACCAGAAGAGCAAGCGCAGATACTGGATACTTAAACGAGAATGAAAGATAGTTCTTCACTTGAGAAATTTTACATAGTCGATCAATAACTACAACTAAAACATAAATTAAACTAAAACTAGGTAGATCTTCCGGCGACAGCGGTGGCGACGATCTAGAACTCGACGATACAAAAACTAGAGCTAAAAAAACAAAAAAAATAAACTAGGACCCGAGCTCCTCCGCGGCGATCTCCCCCGGCCGACGAGCTCCTCCGTGGAGATCTACTTGCCGATGTCGAGATCGTCCTTCTCGATGATGAAGCACACCGCCCCAAGCTAGCTCGTGCTCGTCCACCGCCGCTGCAGGCGATCCGCGACACCGGGAGCGACAGACTCCCACGCCTCCGTCGCGGCCTTGAGCTCGGCGTCGGCGTCGGCGTCGGCGGTGCGCTTCCAGGCAGGCAGCACGTCGTCGACGAGGCCATCCAAGCTGCAGGCACCGGAGCTGCGCCGACCAACAGCGACGACGCAATTGCCCAGCGGAATTGATAACACGGCCTCCTACTCTTCCGGAGCCGGCTCCGGCACCTTCCTCCTCCGGCCACCGGCCGAACTTCCCGCCTTCACGTCGTGCGCCCTCGCTAGGACGAGCTGCTCCCACCAGTGGGCCTTGTAGGAGCCCCGGGAGACTGGGAGCGGCGCAGAGTTACGCAAATGGTACCGGAAACGACCCTCCAAGCCGATTAAATAGTGCCCGAGCCACCGCTTATCCGACGGCCCGGATATATTTTTCCGGACCGCCCCCATTTTCCGGTATCTGCTCGCGCAAAAAAAAAATTGTCCGCAGCCGGAATTTTCTAGACCGGGGGCCTTATTCGGTATGTGCTAGAGGTGCTCTTAGCCTTTACAATGGAACTACGAATGGTGGGTGTCCTTGGGTTATGCGGCCAAGATCCAAGTAGAAAATACTAAGGACAACATAACAACTTCAGTTGATGCAGTGAAAAAATTGTTCAGTACTATGCATGTCACATTGTGAAGCAACCGGGTGTGGGCTGTTGGACCATAGGGTGTTGCGCGAGCTGTGTCACTTGGTGGTGTTTGGTGGAGGTCGACATTGAGAACACGTGCTTACACGGCCCCTTGAATGGCGTGGTGGAGCCCCAGAGAAAGCTTTGACCTCACCATGTTAGTGCCGGCAAGGGGCGGCACACCAGCGTTGTCTTCCTCCTTGGACGCATTGGTCGTCGACCTCCATCCACCCCCGTGTCGTGGGTCCGGGAGAAAACCCTACCTCCGGTTTTCTGGGTGGGCGACATAGACGGCTACATCGCGACCTTCTCGGATGCGTCTTCTTGGAGGCCCTGTTCACCTGTTGGCGTGTGCATCTCTCGTCGTCGGGTTTGCGGATGTCGGACTGCGACCCTGAGTAAAAGATGTTTTCGAGTCGAGGCGATGGCCTCGGAGACCTCGAAAACCCATGGTGGACATCAGTTTTTCTTGGGTAGATCTATTGTTTGCATGGCTTGGGTGAAAGTCATGTGTCGCTAGTGCGCGAGGTTGTCTGTGCGGTCAGCGCGTCTCATAGAGGTGTGTTGACTATACGTCGGGGCGGTGGCAACGTACGTACGGTCGTGTCTCGTATGGTCGTTCAATCATATTATGTAGTGGAGACAAAGCAACACACATGGATAGAAAGTATACCGTTTTGTGTATACAATGAAGCTTATAAAGCTAAAAAAGAAGTTTGTAATTGTAGATGTTGAAATGCACAATTGTCGTGAAAGTGATATAACCGTATAAAACTTTGGTCTATAAAAAAATTAATTTTAAAATCTCTGTCTTATAACATAAATTTCCAGGTCGGCTTGGGAATAAATGGCCGGTAACAACAACCAAAGCTACTAAATTTAAATATATCTATGAATCAGCTGATCGATCTGGGAAAGTTTATGCTTCTTCTTCTTTGGATCCTCGATCTTTTTTCTGATTTCATTGATTGGAGCGATGACTGGTTCAATTATAAAATAGAGTCCTAATATTTAGAAAAAACCATGCAACTAATGTAATTTAATATATTTTCCCTTAGTTATCTAGCACACATGGGTTATTTCGTATAGTATTTAGAAACATTTAAAAAATGATAACCTACATAAATGCCCTCACCCCCGTGTTGCTTCGTACGGCGCAACTCGGGAAACCCGTAGACGCCGCTACTAGGTGCCCCCACCTCGCACCTCTTCTCGCCGCCACTGGTCGTCGTTGCGGTGGCGGTGGGTGCCCTCACCACCAGAGGTGATGGGGGAGCTCGCCGCATTGACATGTGGCATGCGACGTGATGACGGAGGTGTGACATCGCTAGTGGCTAGACACTCCAACACTCCTTGCTATGATGGTGTGGCTATAACAATGGGTTTGTTGCCGCGGAAGCCGGGCGGCCGTAGACGGCCGAAGGTGTGCCGGATCGAGGGCCTGCCCTATCCTGGGACCAAAATCCGAGATAGTAACATCCTTTAACAATTTAGATATGAAACAAGAGATATGGTGTCATGGGCCCAACAATAGTTGTTCAACATAGGACGTGCAACGAGCTAATTCCGGTACATCCGTACAATAGGTATGGACTTCTTTGCAACGAGTATATATATGGAACCGACTCAGGTTTCGATGTAAGCCCTAGGCCACCTTGTTATATAAAGCCGGCCTAGAGGCGCCCTTAGGGCATAGGGCAGGCATTACAAATTAGTTTTTATCATGAGTCTCAAGTTCGATACAAATGATATTCACCGCCTAACCTTCTAAGCCCGACGATGACTTTGTATAACATTTATTCAATATAACTGATTTATAGAAAAGTATGGCTCCTGAGCTGTTGGGGTTATGCCGAACAGGTACCCTCACGGATATGGAGTTAAGCCAGAATACCGGGGTGGCCCATAGTGGTGATAAGCCGAATTCCGGCTTATCGGGCGGCCCAGTATGATGAAGCGCAGGAGGCCCATCCGGCTAAGGAAGGTTCCAGAAGGCGGCTGGTATTGCGGAAGACTTAGCCCACAAGACAAAGCCCAAGCCGGATTAATTTAGGACTCTGACTTAGTCGGTAGGTTTTCTCCTGTAAGCCCTAGGCCGGACGCCTATATAAGCCGGCCTATGGGATGCCTTAGGGCACACACTCTTGATACGATCCTTCTCGATGAGAACCTCAATCTCGGCGAGATCTCATTGTAACTCGGCGATATTGCCTATATAGTGATTTATAGCAGCACGTAGGATCACACCACCGTTGTGTGATCCGAAGCTGGGTAAACTCGCGTCCATCCCGAAGCTGGAATCCCCAACTTCTTTGAACGTTGTGTGATCTCATTGGACGGGCGTTGGCGGGCACGGCACTTCCTTGAACATGGTGGTCAATGATACCATCTTGGCAATCTTGCTGGCATAGCCGGAGACGGAGTGAAGAATCTTCTTGCGATCTTGGTCATCAAGCGGTGAGCCGTCCTCCTTTTCAAGAGGAAAGCCGGATGCCACTCGCCAAGCTTCAGCCTCTGGGTAATGCGCCATCATTAAGCCCAGAGCCGTCTTCGCACCTCCACGAGCGCTGGATCGGAGCCGTTCGTCAAAGAACGAAGTTGCCTCGTCCAGCTCGGCCGGCAAATCTGCCAGGTTCGCCAAAGATTCGGGGTTGCCGGGAAAGAATTTTTCAACAATATTTTTTCCCGAAGAAAGTATCTTCGGGATAATCTCCCCCATCTCCAAAATCCGGTCAAGCCGGTTCTCCGCTGTCAGCTCATGGCCCAAGCCGGCCGGAGCTGTAAAAGGCGAAGTTAACTTGTTAAGCAGGCAGACACAAACGCAGCAAAAGTGAGTTCTTAAGTATAAAACTTACTCAGAAGCTGGTTGTCTATTGCCAGCGATTCGTCCAGACGCTTGTCAAGCCGGTCCTGAACTTCACGGAGGGAATCTTTGCTCTGTTGCCTCTCTGTCTCCAGATTTTGCTCGGCTTGCACAAGAGTTTTTTGAGCCGATTCCAGCTCTGTCTTCATCGATTCATTATTGAGCTTTTTTAGCTCAATGTTCTCGTTGCGGAGCTGGTCGACGGTTCCCACGTTGTCTGCGAACTCCTTGGCCTTGTTGATGGCGTCTGCGGCAAATATATTGTTAGCAGACAAATAAAGCTGGAAGCAAGAAATTGAAAGTTTTTTCGGCATTATTACCCTGGTAAATGACCCGGTCTGCTTCAAACCCGGCAATAATGGTGTCCTTGTTTGCCAGCTCTGCCCTTAGTCGGCGCATCTCCTGATTTCGCAAACCCAAAGAAGTGATGGTTTCAGCGCCAATTTCTCGATGAATCTACGTAAGGAGTTTTGCTAAAAGCCTAAAGCTTGATGACAATGTGGCTACATGAAGGCACTCTAAATGCCGGGGGGCTAGGTGGATGCATTTGACTGACCACTATGTCGGCTATCTTCTCTAATTTAGTCCGGCATAGTGCTCGGGGGCTACTGGGGAAGATATTTACCTGGAAGTGCTCGCGCAGAAGGGACATGCCGGCATCAAAGGACTCAGTAAAGTATTGCTGCTGGTCCTCAAGGATCTCTATGACATCAAGGGTGTCATAGGCTTTGGTCTGCTCTGGCTCGTCGTCCCAGACAGTAGTTCCTTTCTTTCGGGGCAGCCGAGGGGCGCGCATAAACCGGCTCATGAATTCTGGCTTAATATACCCCTCCGTGTCAAAGGCTTCTGCCTTGATTGGAGGGAAAGTCGGGGCATCATTAGCCGGAGCTTCAGCCCTTGGTGGGGAAGGAGGTGCTGTCACCTTTCCCGTCATCTCCGTCCATTGCGAAGGAGGGGTGGTCCCGGCTCTCCCTAAGATAGGACCTGCTGCCACAGTGCGGGCGCCCTCTTCGGCGGGGTTCGGCTTTGGAACCGGAGTGGCAGGAGCTACGGTGGGAGACGCCTTCTTCCGTGTGGCGCATACCTTTGGTTTAAGGGGTGCGCCCTTCTTTATCCTGCAACGATATAAGGGGCAAGTTCAGCAATGCCGGCTCAATAACAAAGCAAGAAGAAAATGTCGTCAGCCGACTTACTTCTTGCTGGGAATGTTGAGCCCAGCGAGAGCATTGTCATCTTCAGATGACTTGGCGCCAATCGTGATAGACTGGCTCTTCCTTTTCCGGCTCTCTGCTTGAGCCGAAGAAAAAGTAACGGGACGCTGGATCACTTTGCTGGACGATGACGTGCCAGCTGATCCAGTAGCAGAAAGGCCTGGAATCTGAGGAATAAAACAAGTCAGCTTGTGGCTATGAAGCTAAAATCCCTTCAAAGAATTGAACTTTGTTTCCGGCAAAGTACCTTTGGGGGAGGGTTGGATGCTGTGAACATCGGCATCGATTCTTCATATTGCTGACCCTCGTTGGGTCGGGCTTTGATTAAACGGTTGAGGCGTGCGTGGTAGAGCTCCTCATCCATGTCTTTTTCGCTGGTCCTCATGGGATCAGCATTACCAGTGTACTCGCACAAAAGGCGGGTACGGTGCTGGAGGGGCTGGATCCGTCTTTTGACCCAGCATATTATGGTGTCCTCCCCGGTTAGGGGAGGAGAGCCGTAGGTTAACTCCGAAATCTTCGCCTGAATGGCGGCGTGGTCTGCCGGGATCTTCGCCGACGGCTTCTTCGTCCAGGACGGCATGGGCGTGCCGGCTATATCTGTGAAAGGGGCAAGGCCCTCCAGCCGGTTCGGCGGAGCCACGTCCTTGCAGTAAAAGAAGGTCGAAGCCCATCCCTTTGCCGAATCAACGATGGGTACCTGAGGGTACCAGTCGATATCCCGGCGGCAGTTGAAGCTGATTGAGCCGACCACTAGCAGCTCCTTGTTGACAGTCTGCCTCTTGACTAAGAAGCATCTATGGAAGAAGTCTAGCCTAGGTTTTATACCTAAGTAACCTTCAAATAGAGCTACAAAGCCAGAGATGTATAGCAAACTAATCGGGGTAATGTTATGGAGTTGGAGGCCATAATGGTCGAATATTTCTATCAGAAATTCCGACGGCGGCAAAGAAAAACCCCTAGAGACATGGGAGGAGAGAAGTACCCGCTCGTCCCGGACTGGGGTTGGATACGGGTCGTCCAAGGCGGATCTCCAAGCCGGCGAAGTAGAAGATGCCGGAGGAATGACGCCATCAGCCGCCATGCTTTTGAGCTCGCCTTCTTCTACAGCAGAGCCGACCCAATTATGTGTCGGGTTGTTGGAAACACCTTTATTGCTGCCGAATTCCAAAAACCAGCGAGAGGTTCCCCACTCTTCTTTGATCCGTCTGAGGGCCGGCTTCCTCTTCTTCGTCTTCCTCTCCAGCGCTAGTTCCTTCAGCTACGGCTTCTGAAGCCTTGGGGACTTGAGTGGCAGAAGCAGCAGCTTTGGCTGCGGCTTTCGCAAAGGCCACTTCGTCGCGGCCTGGCACGGTGAAGGTGGCCACCGGAGACGGGGAAGATGCAGCTGTAGCAGCGGAGGGCTCGGAGGCGGCGGCGGGTGGCTCGGAGACGGCGGCGGCGGCCGCGGAAGGAGAACCGCCCATTGGTGGAGCCGAAGCCAGTGGCGTTGCTTCAATCACCGGCGAGTCCGGAGCGCTTGATGCCATGGAGCTTGGGGAAGAACTTGAGATCGGGGGAGGTGAGATCTGGAGGAGATGCGCGCTAGGGTTGCGAATGGCGAGTGATAGCGGCGGAGGCGAGGCGTCCGACATTTATAGTGGATGCGCCGAGATCCGCGCAATGGTCACAGGCCGAGATTTTCGCCACGCGTCACGGATCTAGCCGTTGTGAGACGTTTGCTCTCCTCCGACTCCTCGATTCTCGCGCGGGAAAAAACGCTGTTGGCCCCTACATTCAAAGATGCTTCTCCACTCACTCTATCGAGTCTGACAGAGTAGTCAAATCGGCGGACGCGTGTCGGTACGTGTTCAAGTGGATTTCTCCGACATAATAAGCCGGCACTATGAGATCGGCAAACAAGTTCGGCATGTTCTGCAAAGTTTCTAGGAATGCTCCAAGACTAAAAGACGGATGAAGAACTTCCCGTATGGAATTTTGTCGGGAAGATGAAGCCAACCTAGCAAGTACTTGAAGCTTTCCGGGGGCTAATGTTGGGGTTATGCCGAACAGGTACCCTCACGGATATGGAGTTAAGCCAGAATACCGGGGTGGCCCATAGTGGTGATAAGCCGAATTCCGGCTTATCGGGCGGCCCAGTATGATGAAGCGCAGGAGGCCCATCCGGCTAAGGAAGGTTCCAGAAGGCGGCTGGTATTGCGGAAGACTTAGCCCACAAGACAAAGCCCAAGCCGGATTAGTTTAGGACTCTGACTTAGTCGGTAGGTTTTCTCCTGTAAGCCCTAGGCCGGACGCCTATATAAGCCGGCCTATGGGATGCCTTAGGGCACACACTCTTGATACGATCCTTCTCGACGAGAACCTCAATCTCGGCGAGATCTCATTGTAACTCGGCGATATTGCCTATATAGTGATTTATAGCAGCAGGTAGGATCACACCACCGTTGTGTGATCCGAAGCTGGGTAAACTCGCGTCCATCCCGAAGCCGGAATCCCCAACTTCTCCAAAACCCCTCGCTCTACCTAGCTCGATGGCACCCCTGCTGCGGCTAGATTCGACAATACCACGACATGAGCCGAACCTGGATACATGTTGTGTGAATCCCGTCTGATTAGCCTCCGTCGACACCTCGCTCTTGTCTCTTCCTCGTTAGCCACGTGTGAAAGTCACTATATCAAAAATACCATCAAATAAGTACATGAGCACAAACGACAGTGGAGCGTAAACATTAAGTATAGGAGAAACAGAATGTTGCGTCAGAAAAAGCTTGTCAAAACCTAACAAGATGGGATCAAATGTGGAAGATTTTGATACGAGGAATGCAACAAATGAAAACGATTCATAAGTTGAACAAGTAGTTTAAATTTTTTGTTTCAAAATTTTAATCTATTAAATGCAGCATAATAACTCACAATAGTAGGAAGTACACACTACGGTAAGTGTTGTTAGAGCCCGGGCTCCATGGAGTTGTTTTTTCAAAATAAATAATTCTAAACAAAAAAAGTATAGGTACATAGACATGCCTAATGTATACGAACCAAGATTCATCAAAATATAGTTTCATCCATGATCTACACAAAAAAAAAAGGGACAAATGCGAGGGTCAAAACAGTGTTTCCTTCCTTTTTGCATCCACAAATTTCCGACTTTTGTGTAGGTCAAAATGAACATTTTTAAGCAAAACCTTACATATATTATAACCACATTAACATGTATCCTCGTACAAAGAACCATAATATTTTGACCCATGGGCATGACACAAATTTAGTAAGAGAACGACATGTTAAAAAAAAAGTTGTCATATGGGGTTAAAAAAATGCAACTTCACATCACATGTCAGCAAGGAGAGGGGATTAAAAATAACATTTGTAAAGAGTATATTTTTTAGCTTTTGCCTATCTAGTAATAAGAGAATGACATGTTAAATAATAAAAGAGTTGACATATGGGGTTCAGAGGGGCCAGGAGCCAAGCGCAACAATATTCGAAGCTCCAGCTATATTTCAAACGGGAGCTCACACGTCTGTAACAACTGGGGTTACGGCCGGGGAGTGTCCCCCCAACAGCACAACACAACGCCAAATCGACACTGCTTACCCGACAGACGTAATCCGACTAGTCTCTTTACAGAGACGCCTCTAGCTCTTGACCAGAGAGATAATAACACGATTTTTCCCACGAGATTTTGCTTGTGTGCCACAGCGGCTCCCCCGCAAACCCCAGATGCCAACTCTGGCCCTCTGAAGCTGGGAGTCACAGGCGCGCACCGCCGCGCCCGGCCGATGGAGAGCACGAGCAGTGCGTATGTATCCCGGTGACGACGATGCTCGGTTATCGGTGTGGTACTATTCAAACGATTTGCTCGCGTTGATTTTCGTCGCGGGCCTAACTGGGCCGCGCCGGCCCTCGGAGAGCCCATTCCCAGAACCCCCATTCTCCTCTCCCCTCTCTCGAGTAAATGACACAAAACCACCATCTTTAATTAAATTGACGAAAACCACCGCATATTGGGCATATGTGTGACACATAGCACTGATTTTCGGACTTACTCAGCTTAAACTGTTTTCTGACAGCTCGGGGCCACATGTCATATCTACATGGAAAAATAAGAAAAAGGTCAACATTGTCTCCAATAGTCAGCACCTAGGCAACCTATCTCTCTTGTATCCATTACGTCGAACAATTTGTGTGCATTGGCGCACTGGTTCCACCTGCACCGCTGCGTCTGGGATTCAAGCAGCGGCAACCGGGCGCCATCGCTATCGTTTGCCCCCAGCCATGAAGAGCTGCTGGACGACATGGCGGCCATGGCGCGGGGACGGGGAAGCTCAGCCACGGCCCGTTGATGGCGAGCACCGGCCATGGCGCGACAGCCGGCCGGCCTTGACGAGCACGAGGGAGCTCCGTCCATGGCGCTACAATTGGCCGGCCTTGACGAGTGACGCATGCACGTTCTGCAGAGCTGGGAGCGGTAGAGCACCGACGGTGCGCCAAAATTGAGCCTCCTCGATCAACGGGCCGTCGCCCGGTCGATCTGCGGTGTCGCCGCCGCTTACGTCGTCGCCCTTGCTCCTCTGAACGCCTGGAGGAACTACGGCCGCGAGGGGCAGCAGCTGGTGATCCCCGTTTCCCTGTCCCTGTCGCTGCCGGCCAAAGAGGAGGCAACAACGGGCAGCGGCAGCGACCAAAGAGGAGGCAACACTGGGCAGCGGCGGTGCTAACCTCGGCAGATGAGGCGGCCGCAGCGGGCGGACAAGATTGTCGGGCTGCCGCGAAGCTACAGAGGAAGAGAGGCAGCGGGCGGCTCTGCGTCGGGAGGCGCCCGAGCATGGACATGGGCGGCGCCGGGGCGGAGGGTGGCGGTCAACGCTCTCCTTTTGTCTGTTTTCCTTTTTGTTTTTTTTCCACGTAGATCCGACATGTGGACCCAAGCTGTCAAAAAACGGTTTAAACTGAGTAAATTCGAGAATCAGTGCTATGTGTCTCACATATGCCCCAATATACGATGGTTTTTGTCATTTTGATCAACGATGGTAGTTTGGTGACAATACCCCCAAATGTGGTGGTTTTCGGTCATTTACTCCTCTCTCTCTCCAAAGTCCGAACTGAGCAGTGAGGGAAAAGAGGAAAAGAAACACTCCAATCAAACCGAGCAGCGAAATCCCAATTCAAAATTCCCTCGACAAAAGCCAAACCCTCGCGGAGAGCTCCGCTGCGGCGCGCCGGATCGGACCGCCGGAGATGGAGGCGGCGCGGGATTCGATGGCGGCCCTCCTCGACGCTGGCCTCTTCGACTCCGCCCAGACGCTCGTGCGTAACCCCTCTCTACCTCCCCCTCCCCGCCCCAAATCGCTAGGGTTTTGCCTGCGGATCAGCTGCTCCCGCGGGCTGCTCGTTGGTGGTTGAGCGAGGGAGCGAGCTGCCTTGCTAGGATAGGAATGGAAGAAAATCCGGCGTTCGAAGAAGGGGAGGCCTTAGCTGAGTAGCAAAAGCAGAAATGGGGCCTTAACTCCTGCTCAATAGATCTTCCTTCTGTACAGAGCTTTTCTGGTGGGAAATAACACTTCGTCACTTGCAGGGGTGTTTTCTCGTGTCTTCCGGCGGTGCCAGTAATGAGGCCAGCGTATCCATGAGGGCGGAAAGCCTGGTAAGTTGGAGTGTATAGCTCGGTAGGGGACTCATGCTAGTTTGGTCCTGCTCCTACACAATGCGATGGCACGGGCGAATGCCCATTTCTGCTTGCGGCCCAATTTTGACATCTTGTGGCTGAAATGTTGCCCTGCTGTATTGCAGGTCCTGCACGGTGATGCGTTTTACGGGGAGAAAGAATTTCGGAGGGCACTGGTAATATTGCCGAGAAACCACTGTTATTCAGAAATTTATTATGCATTTAGGAACTTTATTGCGTCGGAAACCTGAGCATACTCAATTGAAAAATTAAGTGACTGCTGTTTGAAACCATAGTTTTCTTATTCTCCTTTCTGATCACTGCAGGGTTCCTACAAGCAGGCTATGCAATGTAGCAAAAGTATCCCCAAACAAGCAACAAGCACCACCAGAATCTCAGTTTCCACTACAGGCCGGTCACCTTCTCCAAATTCTGCAAATGTTACGCCCTTCAATGAAAATGAGGTGTGAACAGCTCAACAGGCCATTCTGATGTTTCTTACATTGTTGTTTTATTCCTACCAAATAACTCAATTCTGTTTCGCTTTACTGTCGTAGGTTAAGTCTAAAATAGCCCTTTGCCATTCTGCTCTACATGAGTATCGTGAAGCACTCCAAGAGGTTTCTCTTTTTCTTTCTCGCTGTCATTATTTGCTAAATTTGGCAAGTATTTTTACTCCCTTAAATGTTGGTCCGGAAATATGGATCGTTTAAAATATATGTAGGATGGTATGAATGTAGATGTGGTTGGTTCTTCTGGCAATGACAAAGACAAATGATGTACAGTTTGGTCTACATTTTTTCTGCAGATGGAAGGGATCCCGTCTAAAGTGAGAAGTCTAAAAATGAATCTGATGTTAGGAAAGCTGTATAGGATATCCAGAAATATCCGTGCCGCGGCCATATGTTATAAAGAGTGTTTGAGGTACAACATACCAAAGGATTATTTTCTACACTCATGGATTCTATACTAGACAGTCTTTCTGAATTATAATATAAGAAGT
Organism: Puccinellia tenuiflora; assembly: GCA_012064385.1. Classification (NCBI taxonomy): domain Eukaryota; kingdom Viridiplantae; phylum Streptophyta; class Magnoliopsida; order Poales; family Poaceae; genus Puccinellia; species Puccinellia tenuiflora. Next base: position 164,951 of record QRDG01000499.1, read on the forward strand.
TTTAAAGTTTCCGTGGGTCAATAATTTTAAGGTCTGACCATCATTATACAAAAAAATTATCAACATGGACAATAGCGAATTGATATCACTAGATTTATCATGGAAGATATTTTCATAATACATATTTAACGTTGTTTTGGAAACATATTATTCAAACATTTGTGTTCAAACGTGTTACTTTAGACTGTCATTGTCCTATGCTACTTCTATTATTAACCAAATGGACTAGTTCATAGCCATAAATTTCTATTGATTTTTCCTGTTTTATCCTAACAATTTATTTTCTACACTTTGATACGGAAACCTCCTAGTTTTTCTCCACTAAAGTGATATTTTTACTCCTTGATGATGTATGTTGACAAGTTATTTCTACATCTTTATGTTCTGCTAGGCAATGCCCTTATGTATTTGAGGCCATTGCAGCTTTGGCTGAAATGGGGCTTTCTTCAAAGGAGTTTTCTTTATTATTTTCTCAAGTAAGTGCTGCTACTTATTTAATAATCTGGAAAGGAAGCATGGTCTCTGAAGACGAATAGTCTAATTTTAGCGAAAACAAATAAATATCAGTATGCTCAATTTCCTGGTTAGGGATCATGTTTGCAATCCGATTCTAGTGATTCTCTACATTTTACTATACAGCAAAGGGCTATCCGTCCACATTTTATACAAGGTGTTTAATTGCTTTTATGGAGTGTGCATATTGCAACAAATATACGTTTGCAGTCCATTAGTTCAACTAGTTGTATCCTGTTTATGGGTTGCTGAAGGATATGTCTTAACTACATACATTATTTTACCTTTACAGAGTTAAACATAGTTCATACTTACAGGACCATCATCCCACCAAAACTTACCCAATGTTTTTGCATTTCTTCTGTGCATATAAGCTCCAAGTTGTTGATGGATATGAATATATGAGAAATGAGCCCTGCATATGTGAACTATGTAGGAAAATGAACATGCAATTGCTTAGTGCACTCTTAAATTGGACTCATATTTTTCAACCATTAGTTGCTGAAACTTATTTTACCGGAAAATTTGAAATGATTATTATGTCTCTGTAGGCACCAAATAGAGGAGGCAAGCCACCAGGTGATTTTTTAGATGCACAACGTTGGTGGAATGTAAGTGAACTATGCCGCAATCCTGTTGGTCTTTTACAGATAGGCAAGATGTCACATGTTGGCAGGCTGCTGATATTTCTAGAGGATATCATAACATGTTTGAAACATTACCATTTGAGGCATGCCACCAATAGTAAAGATGGTATATATTGAAATTAATATATCTTGACAGCTGCTAAGCTTGCACGGGATGTGGCGTTTAATATTGTATACCCTAAGTAACTACATAGGTGCTTGCTCTCTTATGTTAGATTTTCTTAGTGCTTTGATGATTGAAAGTCGAAGCAGCATTATGCAGTATAAATGCTAAGATTTACTAAATTGAAGCACAGCTTTGGCCTTCTTTTGATTCTGAAGAATATGCCACCACTGCCACAACAAGCGGAAACATGCACTTCTGCTTTTTCTGTACCACCATTAATGCAAAGTCAATGAGGAGAGTAAGAATACATCATGAATCTGGTTCCTGGAGATCAAGGTCAAACAGTACTTTTAAATTGGAAAAATTCAACAACGTATCAAGAAGTCCATACTATTCTTTCTGCAGTTACAGTGCATTTTTTATTGCAGTCCTGAGCTACATGATTTGTTTTTGGTTCATCACAAACTTTATTTCTCTTCCAGACAAATATTTGATCATACATCTTGTTCTTGTCATGGATTGGCTCAAAAAAATATTTACTTCAATTATTGTTTTCTTAACAGCGGTATGTAGAGGCACAGTGCTGCATTGCTTCACATGATTATAAAGGTATTTCATTTTTGTTTTCGAATTTCATTTGATGATTCTAGCATAAGATGTGCTGCATAGAGTTTTGTTGAACTGACCAAAGAATCACTGGGTTACAAAGGATATTCGCCACTGGTTAAATGATCCAGTGTTAATAATATAGCACCATGTAGTCATAGTTCAAAACACCGGATCAGACTGGCGGTCCGACCGAAAAAAATTAGAACTGGCGTGTTGTCTGGTTTTTAAGAGGCAAAGATCGCATGAGCCAAAAACCGAAAAAATACGACAGAAACGAGGTGCTCTGTGCAGGAATCGAACCTCCGACCTGCACGTAGGCTCAACTACATGTCAAAGCCCAATACCACTTGGGCTACATTAGTTTCGTGATATACTACTGAAGTACATTCTATATATACGATGTGAGGTTAACTTTTTTCGAAATAAGCTTAGATATTAATTAAATACGTCAGTTTTTTGTCGCTCTCAAACCGGCTGAACCGGCGAACCAATCGCTTGACAACTTGACTCACTGGTCCAGTTATTTTGAACTATGCATGTAGTTCTATCCCGTGTCTTAATTTGGCATTAGACTCACTCTCGTGCTATAGCATAACTTGTTAACCAACGCATCAGAACTTCAGTTTCTGTAATGTTCTGGTCATAATTTTGCAACATTTAACCGCGATACTGGAATGTTCTTCATCATAATAAATAAGCTCACTATTGTTTACTTTTTATAGGTGGCCTTGATATATACATGGAACTAATGCAACGGTTCCCCAATAATATTCACATCTTGCTGGAAATTGCAAAGGTTTATATCTTTTCTTCAAGTTTCTCATTATTTTGCTCCCGTATATGTTGTATATTAAAGTACAAGCATCAAATTTTTATCTGTTATAGATGTCCCCAAGGTTTTGAATAACCGAGCCAAGTCAAGTCGCCAGCCCTGTGGCTCGGTGATTAGTCCATGAAAGTCGCTGTATAGTCCCTTTGTTCATGTATTTCTTGATTTCTTTAAGTTTCATGCCGTTGTGTACCTCCTCTCTATGTGAAGAATGTGTGAAGTACTCTCTTCTTTTCCAAATTAAGTGTCCCAGATTTAGTACAACTCTACTAAATCAACGACACTTAATTTGGAACGGAGGACAGAGGTAGTACATAGTTCATCATCGCAATTTTTTTTACCTTTCTCCGATTGACGATCCTGATTTTGGCACTTCTGATATCCAGGTTGAAACCATCATAGGCAAGAATGACGAAGCAATCATGAATTTTGAGAAGGTAAATGGACAAGTATAGCCTTGGAATTCCTTCTAGTGAAATATATGTATCTCAAACATTACATTCTTTGCAGGCTCGGTTAATTGATCCAAACATTATGACATATATGGATGAGTATGCAATCATCCTAAAATTTAAATCGGACTACACTAGGCTAAACAAGTTGGTACATGATATGCTGCATATTGATCCTGCGAGTCCAGAAACATGTGTTGCTCTGGCAGCATTTTGGGAAAGAAAAGATGAGAGAAAAGCTTTGTCATATGCTGAAAAGGTATTTATACCTTTTATAGACATGGTTTATGGAAGCTTCCCTTCCATTTGATGTTTCTTACATTGTTTTGCATTTTGCAGAGCCTGCGAGTTGATGATAGGCATATAACCGGCTATATTATGAAGGTACTACCACAAAGCATTGTCCATACAACATAGTTTATTTTTGTACCGGTGTCCTCCTGCATTGCAGTACAATTGTGGAAATGTACTGCAGTGGAGTACATAAGCATGTTTGGGTGGTTTACAACAAACCCGTTGCGACTTTTGACTTGTTTACTTAAAAAATTCGTATATAGCTTTGGGATCCTATGTTAGTTTTTCTTTATCCAGATGGTAGGCTTAATGTTGCTTGCTGTTCTTTAAGGGCAATTTGCATCTTTCATCGAATCGGCCAGATCTGGCAGTAACAGCCTTCAGGGGAGCTCAGGAACTACGGGCTGATCTTCGCTCTTACCAAGGTTGTTTCAAATAGATACTTCTAGTTTCTTATTCAAGTTCTGCAGAAAGCCTAATATATATACATTCTCAGGTTTGGTGCGTGCTTATCTAGCACTTTCTAATGCAAAGATGCATTATTCACTGCACGCGAAGCAATGAAGGTTATGCATCAGTCTGCAAAAGCCCTCAAGTTAGTTGGTGATGTGCATGCTATCAGCTCCAGTGGAAGAGAGAAGGTAACCAGCCAAAAACCTTTGTTTCTCTTATGATACTCCGTATAATTTTGTATACTTTCCCCTGTAATTGCGCCCTTTGGCAAGTTATTCATATTGTTGCGTTATCTAATTATTTTCCAGGCAAGAAAGTTCTATGAATCTGCCATTCGTCTTGAACCTGGATTTCTCGGAGCAGCATTGGCATTGGCTGATTTGCATGTTGCTGAAGGACGGAATAAGGAGGCAGTTTTGTTGCTTGAAAGATATCTAAGACAATGGGCAGATGATTCTCTACATATCAAGTTGGCTCAAGTATTTGCGGCGACAAATCTGCTTTCTGATGCACTCTCCCACTATCAATCTGCACTAAGGTACACTTCCCCTTGGAGTTGAAGTGGTGTAATAGCTATTCTAAATTGTAGGAAGGCTAAATATTGAATCATGTATTTGTCCACCCCCTCAATCCTATCCGTTTACAGTCCTGGGCATTTCTCTTCCCAGAGCCATTGTCTTTCCATGTCGCCTATGGTGGGTCGTTTGCTACCTCTAAAAGGGTCTATTACGACCTGTAAGGCTGTAGGTGATCAGGTTTGCTTGATTGAATGTGAGTAACTGACTAATTAGTATGCGCAAAATATGCATAGGATTTTTTGGTTATTCTTTTTCTGTTATTTTAGAAGACTTTATCGTAGTTTTAAATTTAATAGCTCGTCTTAATTAAGTTGTTTTAATTGAGCCCAGGGACTTCTGTCCTATGGATATTTCTCTGTAGATGTCTTGCCATGTCTAACAACTCAATTGGTTTCCATCCCTGATGCCATGGAAGGCACATCCAGCAAGCCGGCTACTCAAAAGTTACCCGAGCTGTAAAAAGCACTGTTGTTTTACAAATACGCATGCGTTAGTTATCACTTTTGAGTTTCCCTTAGTGCGCATCCTAACCCATCTAGAGATATGAGTGTCATTGCTAGTAGGCTGCCATGAAGTTCTATCGGGTATCAACTTGATTATGGGATGCAACTGGTCTATTCATATTTCGAAAACCTTTTGTTAATGAAAGCACTTGTCAACATGCCTGCTATTTTAATCGCAAAAGAAAAACATGCCTGCTATTTTATCCTTGTAGCCTTGTGTCCTAGTTCAGAGAAAAATGAACTCTCTTTTGCAGGATAAACCCACACAATGAAGCCGCCAAGAAAGGATTGGAGCGGTTGGAGAAGCAAATGAAGGTATTATAGGTCACAACGGCAGCTCCCTAATATTCACGAGCTGTAAGTTAAGAACCGTTGATTGCTCTGTTTCCCTTGTGCAGGGAATCGACCCGGATGCGCCCGAAGACGAAGACGATAACGAAGCCGACGACGTCGATGGCGACCAGGACGATGCTGAGCTTCTGTAGGAACCGTGGATTCGAAACAGCGTCACATATCTGGAGACCCGATGTACGGCAGATGCTGAAGCTGTAACATGGCAACGCTGCTGGAATGCAGCCCGCTGTGCTCTACCCGGTGCAGATCAAGGTTCCTAGGGTGGATCGTGTGGCGCAGTGCGACGCTGTGTGCTGATGGCTTGTATTTCATGGGTGGGAAATTGGGAATGGTTGCGCAACGTCCTCTATGGCTGGGTAGGATAGGAGATGACCTGGTGTCATGGATACGGTGTTCGTTGTGAAAAGGAAGCCCCATGAGCTCAGCGAGTGCTTTGCTAACACCTGGTTTATATGATTTGAATGATCACTGTGAATTGTTTCTGTTATCCAGAAGGGATTACACTTAGCTGTAAAGTGTTTCTCGTGATCTCTTGGAGTATTGATCAATAGATGACATTTTACCAACAGTTGTAATATACGGAAAAGTGATTCCTGCTTTGCTTGGGGCAACATGCAAATGAGGCAAAATGTCTGTCGGCCACACCCAAGTGACTATATCTACTCCTGTGAATTTTGTAAGTTCGAAAAATTATGATAGTTCGACACTTTTGTAAGTCTGAATTTATTTAAGTTTGGATAGTTTTAAAAATTTCCAAGAATGTTTTTCGCCACCAGTAGTATAATGATTAAACACAAACCGATATCTATAGTAATTGAATTGCGGTGTTAGTGAAGGATAGGTGTGTTTGTATACAACGTGATAGAGCTTGGTAAGAAGACCACCAATCCACACGCAGAGACACAGGTACAGTACTTCAGACTCTTCAGTCCACCTCCGATGCAAACACGTCCAGATCGATCCGCACAAAAACCCTTAAATTCTGCGAGGCGGGGTCTCAAAAAAAAAAAAGTGAGGCGGTATCTCCCTCTATATGAGCGGGCGGCACCACCATAAGCCCTAGCCACCGGCCGCCTCCACCTCCACCGGATCGATCTGCAGGATTTACGTACGTGCCAATGGGGAGATGCAAGGGCGCCGCCGCCAGGCGTAGGAAGGCCGCCGCCGTCAGGAAAGCCAACGCCCCCGTCCCCACGATACCCGACGAGCCCCCCAGGCCGTGCCCCAGCCTCAGTCCCGACCTGCTGGCCAACATCCACGACCGCCTGCGCTTCCTGGACCGCGTCGCCTTCGCCGCCGTCTTCGCCTCCTCCTGTGGCGACGACCTGCTCAAGCCCTACGCGCCCTGGCTCCTTCTCCCCCCGCAACAACCCGGAGACCGTCGAGCTCTTCTCCGTCGCCGATCGGCGCGGCGCCACCGTGCCCGCCCCGCAACCCGCGCTGCGCGACCACTTGGTCGTCGGCTCCTCGCGCGGATGGCTCGCCACGGTCGACGTCCGGGGCCAGATCTACCTCGTCAACCCGTCCACCGGCGCACAGCTGGAGCTCCCGCACATGTCCACCATGGGCGTCTACGAGCCCAGCACGAACTACGACTACTTCTACCTTAATATAACGAAATTCCTGACCATCCGGTACGGCCACGGCCCGCCGTTCAACGGTCATTACTGGGGGCCGGAGGGGTACAACACGTTTACCTGCGCCGCCCACCAGATGCGCCAGTGGTTCTACAAGAAGGTGGTCCTCTCGTCGTCCTCCCCGGCGCGCCCCGGCGCCTACGCCGTCATGCTCATCACGGAGTGGAAGACCGGCTCCCCGGCCTTCGCCACGTCGGAGGACCCCGTGTGGAGGCTCGCCCCCTCGAAGGACGGCGTCGAGGACGCCATCCACCACGACGGCAAGTTCTACTCCGTCTCCTACTCGGGCGTCGTGGAGGTGTGGGAGCGCGACGCGGACACCGGCGTGTACGCTAGCACGGCCGTCGCTCACCATAGCACGGACGTCGCGCCAAGGCTGGCAGTTGAAGAAGACAAAGAAGAAGGCAGAGAGCCGTCGTGCCGCAAGTACCTCGCGGTGGCGCCGGGCGGGCGGCTGATGGTGGTGGTAAAGTACCCCAAGGAGGTGGAGGGCCGTTACAGCGAGAACAAGTGGTCGTGCACCTTCAAGGTACATGTCCTCTGCGACGACGGACAGTGGAAGGAGACGGCGGACATCGGCAACTTCGCGCTGTTCGTCGGAATGAACAACTCGCTGTGCGTGCCGACGACAGGGAGCCCCCAGATCAAGGCCGGCTGCGTCTACTATACCGACGACCTGCTCGGGGCTGCGGAGCTGCGCGAGCAGGCGTCCTCGTCGTCGTACTCGTACCACGATGGCATCGATTTGCGGGCCGTCGGGGTGTACAGCCTCATGGACGGCACGGTGAAGAAGATAGAGGCGCTCGGCCGGAAGGAGGAGCGAAGCTTCTACCCGCCGCCGGTGTGGATCACGCCTTGCATACCGTGATCCTTGATCCTCTTTGAATTAGCTAGGTTGGAGTTTCTTTCTCAGATCGCTAGCTCTAGCAGGTTCAAGTTCAATACTAGTTTATTAAATTGCTACAAAATATATGTGCCTAGTTAAATGTTTTCGAGCAGCATTTCTCTGAATTATAATTGGATCAACTACTCATGGTCCGGTGGCTATTTGCACACAACAAGAAATAAAGTAGCAAGAGCATATCTCTGACAAAATTTGGGGTTCCCCGACCTTTCAATCGGTCTCCAAAGTTTGCCTAGAACTACACCTATTTCTCAGTCTATATTCCTTTTTTGTTTTATTTTCACATATCATCTATGTTTACACCTGTATAACATCACAATAATTTATACTGTATAATATTTCCTTTTTGATGGTATACTGTATAATATTTCCAACATAATGATTTCATCAAACAAGCTCAAATACAACATAATGACATAATAATTTAAGATCAAATATAAATAGTCAAACATGTTAACAACAATAATGTTGTACAAACGAATGGAAACATCACAAATAGTTCATCCAAGTATCCAACATGAATTAAATGTGGCTACTGTGGCCAGCACCGCCACCAAATGTGGTTCATACTTAGAATACAATTCTAAGTGCTCGTTCGAGAAGGCTACAAGGAAAAAAAGTTCGAAGGACACAAAGTCTTTTGTCACCAGTCCAGCGTATTTCGATTGGATTTGAAAGAAAAACCTTATGAATTGTTGTGATGGGTTCTTTTCCGATTTTCCAGGTACCCCTCTTAATAGTACGACATACCTATGAATAAAGAATAGTTCTATTTTTCGAATCTTAACAATGTCGATGTGCTGAAGTTTTCTAGTCGTGCTCACCGAAGGGGTTTTGGTGCTGCGTGGCATCTCATTTTTCCTGTCTAAAAAGAAGATAGGAATTTTATATGTATGGATTTTTTGGGCCCTTAACTATTGCTAAAGTACATGTTTTATCTCTTAGCACTAATACCAGACTTTGTTGATTCGTGATTCAACCGTCAAGCATTGAAATCTCAATCGACCAAAGGAATCTTATGCTGATATGGTGAAAGTTTCGCACACCTCTCAGCCTACTCTACATAAAACTTGAAACTAAGGGGGGAATCCAAATGTATGGAAAAACTTGTAAATAATAGAAAGGGGGTTGGAAAATATATAAAATAGCCATGGGGTGCGTTAAATTTCAATGTTTTCCTTTGTTCAAATAGTTATATTTTTTCTTCGTATTTTTAGGTAACTTTCTAGAGCACCTGGTATTTCTAGTTCGATTGGATTTTATTGATTTTGTCTACAATTTTACTAGTAAGAGTTTGGATAAGCCGAGGAAGACCTAGATGAGTTTGTTAGAGAAATGGAGTCGATGTGAGAGTCAAGAATGCACCTAAACAAGAGAAACCCCACCCCGTGATTTTCTGTTTCGCCGGTGTGATTTTTTATCGCGTGAGATAAGGGCATCCTCAACATGCCGACTCATTTTGTCCGCCCAGCTCCGTTTCTGCCCGTTTGGGTAGAAACAAGGGCCCAACATGCAGATGCAAACGGACCGACGTCCATTTTTTTCGTCCGCACGGATCCAAATTTGGCCCAAATTTGAGTCGGGTTTGCGTCGGCCACGGACGCGTGCGGAGCACCGCGGAGTCCTCCCGTTGTACTCCCCTGGCTCGCCCACCAGTGAAACAAACTCCTTTCCTTCCCTTATCTCTAGTGTTTCGTTCCCACGCCCCGTGCCAGCGTCTGCCGCCGCCGCCGTCCCCGCCACCTCCCGCCAACACACGTAGACTAGACGTCCGCCTCCCACCACCTGGCCCTCCCGTCGTCGCCGTCCGGTACAGCACCACCAGCATCAACCTCTCACCGGGCACCGGTATCGCTACCACCGCACACACCGGTTGCCGGTCCCGCTTGGAAAGATGAAGCTCGCAGCGCCGCTTGAACCAACTCCGGTCGCCGTCTCGTACTCGGACTGGCCATATAACATCACCACCGCCGCGACCAACGTCACCCACTAGGTGTTCGGCCGGTTGCCCAAGGTACGAATCACCTCCCATGGCGGATAGCTCGGACGATTATTACTGCAACAATATGTTGTATTCATCGTCGTCCGAAGAATCATCCGACGATGAAACATATATATTGATCGCAACACTACTCGTCAACGAGCACCTTGCAAGGCAAGAATCATTGTTCAGGGGATCGGTACCCGGCCGTGCATCGGCGTTGGATCGTAACAGAGAAGGGGGCCATGTCCAACTCTACAAGGATTACGGCCAGAATTTTCGCCGCTTCTGTAAGGCGAGACATGTGTTCAACCGCATTCGTATAGGAGTGATGGGGCATGATGATTACTTCGTGTGCAAGAAGGATGCCCTTGATAAGCTTGGATTCTCCTCTTACCAAAAATGCACCGCGACAATTCGGATGCTTGCATATGGATTGCTGACGATCTTGTCGACGAGTACATTCGCAAGAGTGAGTCGACATGCCTAGAGTCCATGTACCGATTCTGTAAAGCTGTGATTGCGGTGTTGGCCCGAAGTACATGATAGAGCCAACTGCTGAAGATATTGCCCGACTTTTGTCGATCAATGAGGGAAGAGGGTTTCCTAGCATTCTCGGCAGCATAGACTGCATGCATTGGGAGTGAAAGAACTGTCCATTTGCTTGGCAAGGGAAATATAAGGGACATGTTGATGAGTGCACGGTCATACTTGAAGTCGTGGCTTCACACGATCTCTGGATTTTCAATCCTTTGGCATGGCCGGTTCCCACGATGACATCAGTGTGCTTCAGCGCTCTCCAGTGTTCTCTAGGCTTTCGGAGGGAAATTCTCCGGAGGTGAGCTATGTGATCAATGCCCATACATACACGAAGAGATAATACCTAGCTGATGGTATCTATCCGGAGTGGTCTACTTTTGTGAAGACAATCTTCAATCCTGTCGACGACAATGTCAGTCCGAACAAGAAGAACATAGAGGCTCGATTTGCAAAGGAACAAGAGAGCTGTAGAAAGGATGTGAAGCGTGCTTTTGGTGTGCTCCAATCTCGTTGGGCTATTGTTCGACACCCTGCTAGAACATGGAGCCAAAAAACTATGTGGGAGATGATGACTGCTTGTGTGATCATGCACAACATGATCGTGGTAGGATGAGCGTGATGACAGCTTATACGATCAAGGTTGGCAGTTTCAAGGTGATTTGGTAGCCATAGTTCGAAGCTTCAACATTTCCATAGTGGATCCAGTTTCATCGAGAGATGCGTGATAAGACAGCTCACAAACAACTCATTTGGTTCATTATATGTGGAATTATTTTGGAAACCTAGATGCCTAGTTGCTACACTTTTATTTAATTTGGTTGTAATTAATCATATGATTATAGTCAATTTGGTTGTAAAACTATATGACCAATAATTTACTCAATTTGATTGTAAAACTATGTAATTTATTCAATTTTGATTGCAAAACTATGTGATATATTCAATTTGGTAAAAATTGGTCATGGGCGGACCAAATGGGCATGGACTGCCCGCTGGGTGCAATGGCCAGAAAATGCCGGACGGGGACGAAGTCCCGTCCTTTCGTGATTCGAATGGACGAAGAACAGATTAATCAGATCCAATTTGGGTCGGCGCGTTGGGATGCCCTAAAACCCACCCCGCGGCCGTAAACCCTCGCGCGTTCATATCTTTTGTGTAAATGGTCCTTAGCCAAACTATCAACCACTTATGGCCTTACAGAAAACTTTCAACCAAGTATGGCCCCTCCCCTAAAACGTCATATTAAAAGAACGTTATGACTGTTTTAGACAGTATGAGAATAGACCAGGGGCTCTAAAAACTCAGAAAGCACCATCCACTTTGGCGTATATAAACTGGAAAAAGTGGAAAAATGGCTAAGTCATTTGAGAAACACCAATTTTTTTTTTGAAAATTCAATATATTAAGCTAGCAATCCGCCTCATTAAAAACCTTCCAGTCCCCTTCGGTGCCCTGATAAGGAAAAGAGTGCGTCTGAAACTTGCTACTAGTACAATTTAAACACAGACACATCGTTCATTACATCTTCAGAAATAAAGCTAGGGGGATTGATGTCCCAAACTAGAGGAGCATTTGAATAAAAAACAAATCTAGCTATTTTATGCGCCACCACATTCGCTTCTCTTGGACAATGCTGGACTATGCTGTCCAATTCTCATTGCTGTTTGAAAACAATCCATGAGAATAGCCGTATAGGTGCTCCACACATCAATTTTATCGTTGAAAGCTTGTACTAGTTCCAAAGAATCAGTTTCAGCAACTACCGGCCTGCATCCCATCATTTCCACCAGATGCAAACCTTTTCTTAGAGCCGTTGCCTCCGTTGTAGCCATATCCAACATGTTTATCAACGGATCACCCGCCCCCGCAATCGGTTCACCTTTATCATTGCGAATAACAATGCCAGAAGCACCTTCGTCGTTAGAGAAAAAACAAGCATCAACATTCAACTTATAAGTACCTGCTGTCAGTTTAGCCCATGTTATTTCATGTGGTGCAGCCCCTGTTGCAACACCATTAAAATTCGTAGTCAGTGCTTGTATTGCAAAGCTAGTTTTGATGGAGGAGCAACACGTTCTCCCTTGACAGCTTCTCGTCATTGCCACCAAATGTACCATGCTCCAACAACCACCACTTCTTTGATGTCTACATGTTTTAGATTTTCCGGTGCCACCAGTGTTGATCGCAAGAGTTCTTCAAGGACAACCGAGCCTAATCTATCAACTAGCAGGGCCTCTTCAATAATATCAATTAGTCCCAAGGCTCTCCAAACCTCCTTTGCTCGAGGGCATTTAAACATCAGGTGGCCAATATCCTAGCATCCAAAGTACAAATTGGACATTGACCTGAAACTGGAATATGTCTGTTGGCAAGTATCGCCATTCCTGGAACAACACCATGAAGAGCTTTCCAAATAAAGGTTTTAATCTTACTTGGGACTTGGATCTTCCACAAAATATCCTAGACCAGATTGCTTCTCGACGTTCCCTGGTGATGACGGAATTGATGAGAGTGTTTCTCCCTCAACTACGCCACCAAGCACTCTTGATACCCTGAAAGAAAATTATATATGGGATAGGTTGAGCCTCCAAGTGCAAAGTATGTAGAAGTGGAAGTCTTTTCCCCACGAGGATGACTTGAGGGTTTAATATCGAACTCTCGGGGAATCGGTAGTGGGGATTTTATCTCCTTGTCCTTCTCTAGATTTCCTGTAAACAAAGTAGATTGCTTTGTGCCCTCAACCTCACCAAGTGGTTGTCAAGCACAAGGTGTGAGAATGATATTAAGATAATAATGAATGCAAAACAGTAAATAAATATGCAATGGTGGTAAGTAGTAATGCTAGGATGACAGTAATGATGATGGATGATATTTTTGAGGTTTTTATATATGTATGCAATGAATAAAAGTGTTTTTGTATTTTCTGATTTTAAAATGGCTGAATGTAGAAAATGCTTAAAAGTGGTTGGAAAGTTGTTTCTTATGATTAAAAATGGACCGGGGTTCATGGTTTCACACATGCACTCTCTCTTTAATATAGTGTGGCAAATAAGTAGACATAGGATTAACATATAAGATTGCAAACAAGTTTAATGACATGTTACTAATTATATGGGCATCACGTCCTAACATAGAGACCTTTTGATTATTAGTCTCACTTATACTCCACCAAGATGCGAACTAAAGCATACACCTCAGTAATTAAGATGACTCAGAGTATAGCTTTAAGATTAATGACATGAAGTGAAAATAAGAACATGCTGGATCTAGTCATAGGTATAGGCTTGTCACTCCTCATACCTTGCAACATGGTATTTTGGTTTATCCCTAGTAAGGCAACAAAGTAAGGTAAACACCCAATGGATCATGATATTAAGTTGTCAGCTTATCACATCACCACCCCCGTTACTCCAACTAATGCACACGTTCCCCCTCACACGCTCTCATAAACATGCTTGATCAAAACAAGGATACAAGAACGGGGTACATAATATGCATCTACTTTCATAACTGAAATAAACATTGCAATCTCAACATATATTAACTCATAAAAAGATCCACCAGAAAGGTAATACAACGATGACCGTAATCATGTTCAGCAGCTCATACGGTGCTAATTAGTGAAGCTCAAGAGAGAGAGAGAGATACATATGCTACTGCCACAAACCCATAGTCCAGAGGTGGACTACTCCCTCTTCATCATGGAGATGGTGGAGATGTCGATGGAGAAGAAGGAGACCTCTCCGGCAGCGCTCCGCCGGAGTTTCCCCCTCCAATCTGCAGCCTCCTGGTCTCTGTTTCTTGTTTCTCTCGTGTGGCGGCTCTCTCCTCGAAGAACGTCGGGGGGCTCTTTATATAGGCGTTTTTAGGTCACGAGGATGCTTCAGGGCGAAGGATCGACGCAAACGGGGCCACGAGGGCCAAAAGAGGTGGGCCCACGCGGCCCTATACCTGACCGCGTGGGGCACCCCCTTTTGCCCCTCCAGCCTCCGTTCGCTTGCTTCTTTCGCTCCTAGGTTTCCTCCTTCCAAAATAATGATCCCCGTAAATTTATAGCTCATTATAACGTCGTTAAGGCCCTGAAACAAATAAGGAAAGAAATAGGGGTTTTCTGCCTGCGTAGGGTTAATTCCATAAAAAGGGGAAATAATTATTAATTACCAAAAATCATTAAATAACAGTAATTTACCTCTTATATGATGCAAATATGAATGGAAAACAAGTGTTATAGTGCAAAGTTCATGTATGCATTTTACATGCATCAACATCCCCAAGCTTAACTCATGCTCGTCCTCAAGTATGAAAGTGATAACACTAACATGAACTTTGCACTATAATAACAACATGGATATAAAAGATGATTGCTACTGCTACATAAAGTCAAATGATTCATTAATTCAAAGAAGTAGCAATATGCAAACAGTTTATAAAGTGATATCAAGTATTCAATGCAAGGATGTTCAATGATAGTTCACAAAGTGTAACATAAAAGATAGTAATATGGACGTTCTTACTTTTGCATACTTGTGGTCCATAGAGTGTAGATGAAAATCTGAATATAAAAGGTGGACACTTTGGAAAAGATGTATAAATGAGTAGAGGTAAAACATGCATAAGTTTCATCTATCCTCCAAACTATTCTACTTAAGTTATTGATTGCAATGGTAATACTTGGTGTCAAGCTCTCATTCCCCTATCATAGCATCTTGAATGATTAAAGTTAATTGTGTAAGAAAATATGAGTAGTGGCCTTGATAAAGTAAAGGTTAGAATGTCTCATGCCCCTTGAATACAAGTACCTACACCATGATTACTCAACTTGGAAAACAAAGCAAGTTTAAGTTATCTATCATTATAAATAATAATGGTATCATCAAGAGTCCTCAACTGGGGTACCTCTTGTCCCATGATATGGATCAAGCCCACATCAAAATAACAAGACAAACAAACATAATGAACAACCTCAACACCCTTTTTATTTACCACTTGATATAGCCTTTTATTGTAGGGTGTATCACAGAAAGTTCAAAATAGCATGTAAGTAAATTTACACCATGAATGATGCATGGCTTAGATTAGCGGCCCAGGTTTCTCTCTAACCATTTATACAAACTCATTTAAACTTACTCTATTTCCACATTATTTCACCATGATAGGCATCCATAAACAAAAGTACATGATATCAACTAAATAAATGATGGAACATGTTGAAAGCTTTGCATGTGACAGCACATATGGGCTAACTCCCAACCTTAAACATTTATCAAGCCACTATCATCATAATATTAATCACAATGGTTCATGTTTATTAAATGCAATAAAAATAAAGTGTGCATCAAGTTCGCGAGAGCTTTTTAACCAACTTTTCCCATTACAATAAATAACATAATTATTTTCATTTAGAGGTATAGATAACACAAATAACATGGTAAACATACTTGGAATAGCATAAAGCTAATAGGTAGATATGGTGGACTCACTGGAAAAACTTGGGTTGAGGGTGTTGGAAACAAGTTTTTACTTGTTGGAATTTTTGGGCTAGCAAAAGGGAGAAAGATGACCATCTAGATGCATGCATGAGTGTCCATAGAACTAACTAATTCATGTCAAACAATGTGAAATAACATATAACATCAAAACATGAATAAAAGATAGCTCATGATAAAGTATTTGCAAATTATTACTCATAAAGAAGCTCATGAATCATGCAACTATATGTGTCATTAAAAATCAACTTAGACATCCCTTTTCCCAATACAATAAAAGCATGCAAGATATTTCAACCCATATTTCCAGTAGCTTTCTCATATATAAAAGATAGTGTGGTGGTCTCACAAAATAAAAATCAAAGCAAAAACAAACAAAAAGACGCTCCAAGTTTATGCGATAAAGTCTTTCAAATGAAAAACAGAAGTTAGACGTGTGCAAACCAAGAGTATGTTGGTTCAGTGGGGATGTTCTCCACATCCCCAAGCTTATGGTTTTCACCATCCTTGGATAACTCATGGTGCATCTCCTCCAATCCTTGTGAAAAAACTTCAAAACACTGTTTCTCCCATTTCTTTTCTGTGGGGTGATATTAGTAGAGATAAACAAATAGGCTTCTTGCTGCATATAATCCATGGACTAAAATTCATATGAATGATCAGAGAGTGTATAATGTTGTATGCCCACTCATAAACTCAATTGGATCAAAAAGATTCAACTCAAAAGTTCAAACTATGCATAAAACAATATGGGACAGAATCTGTCCAGAAAAACAGCAGCAGCAAAACGTATTTTTCTGTCCTACTTAGACTCATCGCAAAATTCTGAAAAAATAAAGAATACAGAGGATGAAAGTTTGCAGTTACAGTTAAAATATCAGCTCAATCGGAGTTACAGAATAGCAATGAAAAATCAAACCATGCACAGACTTCGTGCAGGAATAAAATCTCCGAATAGAAGTAGCAACTTTTTCAAACAAAAATAGGTAAAACTTGGCACTTTATTAAAATTCCAGAAACTAAGCTAAGAAAACAATCTATTGTTACAGCAAGAGGACACGAAGAAAATCTAAATAAAAACAACCGGGTTGCCTCCCGTAAAGCGCTTTATTTATAGCCATATAGCTAGGCTTACTTGTTGTTTACCGAAGATGAAGCTCATGAGGAGCTTAAAAGTTGTGCCCTTCTTTTTTGGGAAGTGTTCCATGCATTTATTATGTGGAAACTGAAACTTCACATTCCCTTCCTTTGAATCAATAATAGCCCCTGTGGTACGAAGAAAAGGTCTTCCAAGAATAATAGGACTAGAGGTTTTATTCTCCATATCCATGATTAGAAAATCCATAGGTACAAAAGTCATATGTAACTCTACCATAACATCACTTACTTTTCCTAAAGCACGTTTAATGGTATTATCAGCAAGTGCAAGTTCACAGAGCATTTTTCAAGATTCTTTAATTCTAGTACTTCATATAATTCTTTAGATAAAATAGAGACACTAGATCCTAGATCAAGTATGGCATGGTGTGTCTCTTTTCCAATAGTTACTAGCACCTTGGGGATCCATATATCCCCAAGCTTAGGTGGTATCATAGCTTCTTGATTGTATCTAGCAATTTTTTCTTTCAAGACATGATTAGCATTATAGGAACCAAAACCAGATTGGTTAACATCAATAGAAGGATCACTTGCAAATTTTTGTAAGATAGATATTAATTCATGCAAGGTACAATTCTCTAAATCAAGAAAAGGATCATTAACTTCACTAAGCATCTTAACTTCTTCAACTTTTCTTTCATCATGTTCAGTTTTACTAACTTCTTCTTTTGAAGCCATAAGATGAGACATAAAAGGCAACAGATATTCAGGATAATTTAGCAATTCATTCAGAGTTTCCTCCACAGCACTACCACCAAATTGCTCCCTAATTATCAAGTTCAACAAACTAGGACTTACTTCATAGCTATCAGCTTGTATCTCAGGTGTGGTAATAGGTTTAGCAATAAATTGATCATTTGGAGTATTTGTGTAGTCACACAACTTAGTCCTATCACCCATTTTAGCAAGTTTTTATGTGTTTTTAATTTTTTATGCAAAACTGAAAATAAAATGACACTAAATAATGCAAACCGAATTAACTAATGCAAAACAAAATGCAAAACTGAAAATAAAAAATGCAAACCGAAACCTAAAAATGATATGCAAGACAATAACAAAACAAAATAAAATTCTTGAAGGTAAAGATGGACAAGATGATGCTCACGTAGGTGCAACCTCCCCAAGCTTAGGTGTTAGCACAAGTTGGTGATGAAGTTGAATTTGTTGTGATATCCTTGGATAAAACCTTCCAGCTATGATTCCCCGGCAACGGCACCAGAAAAAACACGTCATGACGGAATTGATGAGAGTGTTTCTCCCTCAACTACGCCACCAAGCACTCTTGATACCCTGAAAGAAAATAATATATGGGATAGGTTGAGCCTCCAAGTGCAGAGTATGTAGAAGTGGAAGTTTTTTCCCCACGAGGGTGACTCGAGGGTTTAATATCGAACTCTCGGGAAATCAGTAGTGGGGATTTTATCTCCTTGTCCTTCTCTAGATTTCCTGCAAACAAAGTAGATTGCTTTGTGCCCTCAACCTCACCAAGTGGTTGTCAAGCACAAGGTGTGAGAATGATATTAAGATAATAATGAATGCAAAACAGTAAATAAATATGCAATGGTGGTAAGTAGTAATGCTAGGATGACAGTAATGATGATGGATGATATTTTTAAGGTTTTTATATGTGTATGCAATGAATAAAAGTGTTTTTGTATTTTCTGATTAAAATGGCTGAATGTAGAAAATGCTTAAAAGTGGTTGGAAAGTTGTTTCTTATGATTAAAAATGGACCAGGGTTCATGGTTTCACACATGCACTCTCTCTTTAATATAGTGTGGAAAATAAGTAGACATAGGATTAACATATAAGATTGCAAACAAGTTTAATGACATGTTACTAATTATATGGGCATCACGTCCTAACATAGAGACCTTTTGATTATTAGTCTCACTTATACTCCACCAAGATGCGAACTAAATCATACACCTCAGTAATTAAGATGACTCAGAGTATAGCTTTAAGATTAATGACATGAAGTGAAAATAAGAACATGCTGGATCTAGTCATAGGTAGAGGCTTGTCACTCCTCATACCTTGCAACATGGTATTTTGGTTTATCCCTAGTGAGGCAACAAAGTAAGGTAAACACCCAATGGATCATGATATTAAGTTGTCAGCTTATCACATCACCACCCTCGTTACTCCAACTAATGCACATGTTCCCCCTCACACGCTCTCATAAACATGCTTGATCAAAACAAGGATACAAGAACGGGGTACATAATATGCATCTACTTTCATAACTGAAATAAACATTGTAATCTCAACATATATTAACTCATAAAAAGATCCACCACAAAGGTAATACAACAATGACCGTAATCATGTTCAGCAGCTCATACGGTGCTAATTAGTGAAGCTCAAGAGAGAGAGAGATACATATGCTACTGCCACAAACCCATAGTCCAGAGGTGGACTACTCCCTCTTCATCATGGAGACGGTGGAGATGTCGATGGAGAAGAAGGAGACCTCTCCGGCAGCGCTCTGCCGGAGTTTCCCCCTCCAATCTGCAGCCTCCTGGTCTCTGTTTCTTGTTTCTCTCGTGTGGTGGCTCTCTCCTCGAAGAACGTCGGGGGGCTCTTTATATAGGCGTTTTTAGGTCACGAGGATGCTTCAGGGCGAAGGATCGACGCAAACGGGGCCACGAGGGCCAAAAGAGGTGGGCCCACGTGGCCCTGTACCTGACCGCATGGGACACCCCCTTTTGCCCCTCCGGCCTCCGTTCGCTTGCTTCTTTCGCTCCTAGGTCTTCCTCCTTCCAAAATAATGATCCCCATAAATTTATTGCTCATTATGACGTCGTTAAGGCCCTGAAACAAATAAGGAAAGAAATAGGGGTTTTCTGCCTGCGCAGGGTTAATTCCATAAAAAGGGGAAATAATTATTAATTACCAAAAATCATTAAATAACAGTAATATACCTCTTATATGATGCAAATATGAATGGAAAACAAGTGTTATAGTGCAAAGTTCATGTATGCATTTTACATGCATCACCTGGCCAACACTTCTTGTTAACCTTTGCCCATTTTGATGATTCCATTCTATATAATAAGTAGACCGTACAGAGAAAGTGTATGTTTTTGTCATATGCCATGCCACAAAGTCTTCATGCAAATGTTCATTCAGAGGAATTCTCATGATTTTATCCGCATCAATGGGGTTAAAGATGAACCGAATTAAATCTTCATCCCAATTACCTTTATCTTGGTCAATAATCTCATCCACTGTTTTCAAAAGGATTCCAGATTTCGGTGTCACCACTTCGCGTGTCAGGCTCCCTGGCACCCAATGATCTTCCCAGATATTAATAGTATCACCAGAGCCCACTCTCCAAATATGTCCTCATCTAAAAGTATTTAAGCCAGCAAAATACTCTGCCGGGTGAAGGAAGACCCTTTCTTTGGTCCCGCTTTAAGAACATTACCATGTGGGTAATACTTAGCCCGAAGCACTCTTGCACAAAGAGTATCAGGATTTGTGATCAATCTCCAAGATTGTTTTGCCTACATCGCTAAATTAAAAGCATGCAGATCTCTAAATCCCAAACCTCCATTATTTTTTGGGACACATAATTTTCACCAGGCCATCCAATGCATACGCTTATTGTCGTGGGGTTGTCACGGCAAGTCCTTCCTCAGGGAAGGTGAGTTCTGGGGCCATTGATGATTGAAGTACGTAGGAGTTGTTAATCTCGCCAAGGGACAAGGATTTACCCAGGTTCGGCCCCTCTGATTAGAGGTAAAGACCTACTTCCTGCTTGTTCTTTATTGTTGTGGATCTGATCTCGATTACAAGGTTCCGGCTCCTATCTGGGGAGTCGGCGACTACGGGTTTGGTGTTTCTTGATTGCTTATCGATCTAAGGTCCAGGACCCCGCTTATAAAGGTGGCCGGGTCCCTGGATTTACAACTTACACCGAGTCACAGTTAGACACGGAGTCCTACTCTAGGTCTTGGCCTTCCAAGTTAGAACTCCGGGTTGTACTTGGACTCCTTTCTGGCGAGTCCCTTCTTTGTCATGGGCTTTGGTCGGCTTGTCTCCAGCCCGGCCCATGTGACTTGATGCGTGACTCGGCTTTGGCCTTCTTGGTCTTGGCGGGTCTACTTTCCGGGTCCATGGGCCTACCTATAAAGTATCCCCCCATCAGTAGCCCCCGAATTTATCTTGGGTGCAGCTTTGCGGCTTCCTCTGACTCCTTGGGTCGACTCCTTGGTTCGACTTCTTCAATCTAAGTCACCAGCTCAGAAGTCGCCTGCTGCTAGCTCCAAGATGAATTCCTGCATAAAAACATAACACACATATAAAATGAGCTTATCCGCATCCCTTGTTCGAGTCCACCATTCTTGCCTTTGCATTAGCTGGCCGAGTCTGTTATGGCTCTTGTGAACAAGTTCTGAGGAACTTGACTCCTTTCAATTCTCAGTGTCACAGGACTCGCCTTTCTGAGACAAGCCGGCTCCTTCCACTTCTGTGACTTGTCTTTCTCTTATCATTTCCTGTATGACTCTTAGTCTCTGAATCGTTATCCACAGTTTAACTGTGGACCGTTACTGTAACTTTTTCAGGGTTTTTCCCCTCTTATAAATCGCAAAGGGTAGGGTCCAGTGCCCTCACTTACCCTTTCGCCTCCAAAATTCTATTTCTCCTCTGCTCCTTTCTTCCCGCGCGCAGCACACCCTGCACGCTCGCCATGGCTCCCAAGCGCGCCAAGATAGCCTCCAAGGGCAAGGCCTCCACGTCCAGCAGGACGATTGACATTGCCGCCGCGGCCGCCGCCGCCGCTAGAGCTCCATCATCGAAGCGCTCGATCTCCGCCGATTGGGGCGGATCCACCATTACCGCCGATCAACTCAAGGCGCATCGGCTCGCTGGCCTGCTTCCCTCCAACGTCAAGGCTCGAGCCCCAGGGGACGAGATGGTGCCCTCTCCCGTGAAGGATGAGGTGGTGATCTTTTCTGAACATCTATTCCGCGGATTCACGCCTCCGGGTAATCTTTTCTTCCGCCAGCTTCTAAGCTTCTACAAGTTGCGCATCCAGGATTTAGCTCCCAATTCTGTCTTGACCTTGTCCAATTTTGTCACCCTCTGTGAGGATTATCCCAAATCGAGCCAGACC